>JASDQU010011868.1:438363-451013 GCA_032191745.1 Picea mariana | reverse complement strand
GGGGTGCAATTTCCCGATCTGATCGGGACCGTCGATCCGAGCGCAGACATGTGGCATTATATCCCGAGGAGTTGGGGTTCGGCACCTCGGTGTTTTTCGAAGTCAGAGGGAGCACGGAGAAATAGCGAAGTCCCGAGTCGCGATGGGCCCACGGAGGTTGGGTGGAGTTAACACGTGGTCTCTACACTTCGGCACTCGGGGGAATTTGAAGTATAAGGACTCGGCATCGCGAGTGGCGATATCCCGAGGTTGACCGTTGACCATCGGGACTCGGAGTCTCGACGTTTGATCGCATGGGATAGTGTTGCAAGACCCGCGATATCGCGAGATCCGATCTCCCGATATCCGAAAGGGAGATCGTCGAAGGAGTAGTACTGTGGGTAAAGAACTCCCGAAGGAGTTGGAAGGGCATTGACTCTTCGAGCAGTTGGAGGAAGAGAAGATCCTGGAGGAGAGACCGTCCACTGAGGGGCAGGTTGCGTCACTTTCTAAAATTTTTTTTTAAGAAACATAAGTGCACATAACAGTCATGGCATATCTAGATTTGAATATGAAAGAAGACATGACAAATCTATTAAGAGCAATGTGAACAACTCACATAAAATATTTGATGCTTTGAAATTTGAAGTTGAATTCTATAGGCGTAATAACTTTGGACATATTTCAAGAAACTGTCCAATGAATTTTCAAAAATCTGTTATAAACGAATACACAAATTAGAAAACTAGTTATTGGAAAAGGAAGAATGATCATTTAGAAATTGGGGAGTGCAAACTTTCTTTACAAGCTGATCATAAAGTTAAGTGGTGTGTGGACAGTGGATGCTCAAAACATATGACAGGCAGAAAAAAAATCTTTGATTCTTTAGATGAAATAAAAGAAGGCTCAGTCACATTTGGTAATGATCAATCAACTTGAATAGTTGGAAGAGGCACTGTTTGTTTGAACAAAGACATAATGGTTGAAAATGTTTACTGGTTGAAAATATGGAACATAACTTGTTGAGTGTAAGTCAAACATATGATAAAGGGCATCTTATGATATTTGATTCTAAACAATGTCAAATCAGGGATGTTAAAACAAATCAGTTAGTTGGAACAACTACAAGGACATCAAATAACATATACATTTTAGATGAGAAGGATGAAAATTTCTATCTTGGACATGAAGATGAAAGCTGGTTATGGCATAAAATACTTGGGCATATTAACTTCGACAATTTGATTCAGTTAAATAAAAAAGAGGCAATAAGGAACTTACCTGTCATAAAGAATCTTTCCAACTCTATTTGTAAACAATGTCAACATGGTAAAAAAACTAGAGTCAAGTTTAAAACAAAGGAATATTCTACAACAAAACATTTGGAATAATGCATGTTGATGTATGTGGACCTATGAGGAAAACAGGTCTAAATGGTGAAATATACTTTTTGTTATTTGTGGATAATTTTACTCGAATGACTTGGTTGTTTTTATTGAAAAAGAAGTCTGAAACATTTAGATGCTTTCAAGTTTTAAAAGAATTGACTGAACATGAAATTGATATGAAGATTAAGTGCTTAAGGTAAGACAATGGAGGAGAGTTTGTGTCAAAAGAATTTAACAATTACTGTGATGAAAATTGAATTAAAAGACATTTCTCTGTTATAGAAACACCTCAGCAAAATGGTGTTGTTAAAAGAAAAAAACATAATTGTTATGGAAATGGAAAGAACAATGTTAAATGAGTCGAGGTTGAATGACATGTTTTGGCCTCAAGCTGTTCACACCGTTGTACACATATTGAATAGAATTTTGTCAAGAAATAATACTGATAATACACCCTATCAATTATGGAAAGGAAGACCAACAAACATAAAACATTTTAGAATTTTTGGGAGTAAGTGTTACATTAAAAGAATCAATAAAGATCTAGGAAAATTAGACTCTAGAACTGATGAAGGAATATTGTTTGGATATTCATGTTCAAGAAAGGATTATAAATGATATAATTTCAGATTAAGAAAGATTGTTGAATCTATAGATGTAAGGTTTGATGAGTCCTCATTTTTGAAGTCCAAATCTAAACAAAAGGATCAACTAAAAACATAAGATGGATGAAGAAGTAAGTGAAATAGAGGAAACTAAGGCTGTTGACAGTGAACAAGTAATTCCTACTTTGATACAGGGAACAACTCCATCCAAAATCATGACTCCATCTAAGACCCCAAGCAAGAGAATACAGAAAAATCACCCTGAAGAACATATAATTGGTGACTTAAATGCAGGTGTTGGAACAAGAAGCAGAAAGCAAGAATCCACCTCAACTCATGAACAAGTATCTTTACTTTCTCTGATTGAACCCAAAAGTATTAAAGAAATAATTAAATATGAATACTGGATGAAAGCAATGAATGAAGAACTTAGTCAAATAGAAAAGAATAAGACATGGGAATTGGTTCCTAGACCTTTGAATAAGAATTTCATAGGGTCTAAATGGGTTTTTAGAAATAAGATGGATGAAGCAGGTAAAATAACTAGAAATAAGGCTAGATTGGTTTGTAAAGGGTATGCATAGTTAGAAAGAATAGATTATGGAGAAAATTTTGCTCTTGTTGTAAGAATGGAATCCATTAGATTGATTATAGGTTATGCCAGTTCTAAACACATTAAAGTTTACCAAATGGATGTAAAGTCTGCATTTTTGAATGGTGATTTAGAGGAAGAAGTATATATGGAACAACCAGATGATTTTCAGGTACAGGAAGAAGAACAATATGTTTACAGGTTGAAAAAGGCATTGTATGGACTGAAGCAAGCACCAAGGGCTTGGTATTCCAGACTTGACAATTACTTGAGGCAGCAAGGATTTAGGAAAGGTAACAATGATAGTAATCTTTACATTAAAGAAGAAAATGATAGGTTGATCATTGTTGAAATATATGTAGATGATATCATTTTTTGTAGTGATGATGATAGGCTCGGTAAACAGTTTGCTGAGAAAGAGTTTGAGATGTCCATGCAAGGTGAAATGAAGTTTTTTTTAGGCTTGCAAATTACTCAATCTAATAAAGGTATTTCCATTTCTCAAACCAAGCATATCAATGAAATGCTTAAGAAATTTCAGATGGAAGATTCTAAACCAGTTGGCACTCCCATGGTTATTGGCTGTAAATTAAGTAATTTTCACAATACTAAAGATGTTGATCAGATAGTGTACATATTTATGATTGGTATTCTTCTTTATGCTACAACTACAAGACCTAATATTATGCATGCAGTTTGTCAAGTTGGCAGGTTTTAGGCTTCACCAAAAACTTCTCATCTACTTGCAGCCAAAATAATTTTCAGATATCTTAAAGGGACAACAGAGTATGGTTTGTGGTCTCCTACAGGTAATCAACTTGATTTATATGCTTTCAATGGACTGGGCAAGTTGTGTTGATGACATGAAGAGTACTAGTGGAGTATCATTGTTTCTTGGAGGATGTCTTGTAAGCTGGTCAAGTAAAAAACAATCAACAATGTCTCTGTCTACCGCTGAAGAAGAATACATAGTAGCTGTAGCTTGTTGCACTCAAGTTCTATGGATGAAACATATGCTAGAAGATATACATATTCCATATGATGAACCTATATCTATATTCTGTGATAATACCAGTGCAATTAGTATTTCTAAAAATCCTGTTATGCATTAAAAAACAAAGCACATTCCCATGAAATTTCATTTTCTAAGAGAACAGGTTATGTCTAATATTATTAAACTGGAATATGTTGGCACAAATGATCAGATTGCAGATGTATTTACTAAACCTTTACCTAAAATTCAATTTGACAGTCTCAGGGATCAGTTGGGGGTTTACCCTCTGTAATTTCATTTCACTCTCAAAGTTTGCAAGGGCTTCATAATAAAATCAGACTGCACAGGTTTATTGACTATTTTGATAGGGGTAGTTGCTGCTGAAATGACACATCTTTACAGGTGGTTTTCGTTGTTCAGAGGGAGTATGGTTTTTTCCTTTTCCATAGATGTCAAAAGGGGGATAAGAGATTTAAATTTTTCCATCAATGCCAAAGGGGAAGTTTGTTGTTTAGTTTGCACAGGGCTTGGTTTTGTCATTAATGTCAAACTTAAATCCATAAGACCGAGATAAGTAGCTACATGGTGGTTAGCTGAGAGTTCCTTTGAAACTCGGGAATTCAGAAAGGAAGGAGCATGCAGTAGAAGAGAATGGATCTCGGGCATTATATCCGAGCGCGGGGCCCGACCATCGTCAGATCTAGGAGAACCTGCACATTCTTTAAAGTGCAAGGTGAAGCGAGCTTATAAAATCCTGAAAGTAGGAGGACCGTCAATCTTCGGGCAAGACACGTGGTCACATATCAAATTTTCACTGATTGGAAAGTCAAAGAAAGGAGTTGCTCCAACCTCCGATATCGCGATACGCGAAATCGTGAAACACAAAGTCCCGATGAGATCATTAACAGAGAACATGTGATAAGTGATATTTAAAACTAGGTGGGGGAGTCTAGCAACTTCTCCTCTCTGTCACCCAAGCTAGACCCAATTGACTGCAATGATAAGGCCATCTTAGAGAGTCATTTCCGAATTTAAATTAAATGAGGTTTGGTTGGAAGAAATTAATTATGATACAAAGGTCAATAATTAGTGTCCTTTGAACCCTACCCCTTTTCAAATTTGCATACTAGAAAAATTATAATATTGCCTAAAGGAAGCATAGTATGTGGGAACTAACCTCACATTGCTAGTTATTCTCCTACTCCTTTGTATAGATCAAATTATTCTTGTAAGAAGGAAGCCTCATGAACTTGAAAAGAAACTTAAATTTTTAAATATTTTCGCATTTAACGTGGGATGAATATAAATAATGATAAAACAAAGATAAGTCTAAGCATGTCACATACCTATGTTTGTTCATTTTAATAAGAAACCTGAAGAATTATATTCACATAAGTACCCTAGAATTGAAATCCATAATAAGATAAATTTGAAATGCAGTGTTGAAAGAAGGATTAGTGGAGGTTGGATTTTTTTTTTTCCTTGAAAATAATTGTAAAGAAACCACTTTTTTTTTTAGTAAAGATGAATCTTCATTTTGACACACCTTTTATCCCAATAATTTTGTATTGTTGTGAACTAAATGGTTGTATTGTTTCTAGGGTTCCTTAGATGGAAATTAAAAAATATTCTTTACCCTATCCCTCTTATCTTTATTTTACACATTGGTCTCCCACTAGTGGAAAGTAATACTATGATAAGATTCTAATTATACAAGTATATGCTAGATAACATGAAGAAAAAGAGGGTTACTATAATTTTTTATTTTTTTTAATAAAAGTAAATCACTGCTAGTGTGGACTAAAGAAAATACTTCTTAACTCCTTTATTGGGGTTAGTAGAAGAATGTTGGCCCTTGACCAAGTTTTGAGGAAACCTTGGTCAGATTTGGCCCACTTTTGGACTTTGACACGCTGTTAAAAGAAGGAGCGCCCAAGCGGAGCTGAGATTGCAGATCTCACCCATTTTTGTGGGCTATGTGGACCCAATAAGGGGTTCTCTAGGGTTTTTGTAATGGGTTTATGGGATGCCGTCCCATGGGTTTTCCCATGTTTAGGCCTTATTGTAAGGGTTTGTAAAAGTATAAATAAAGAAGATTGTATGGTAAAAGTAGAAGTTTTGGGAGCTAAGTGCAAGTAGTTCGAGTGGCTTTGTGCAAGGGAATGTATGTGTGTTAAGTATTTTTACTTGATAGAGAGTTGGCTCTGTGCCTTGACCTAGTTTTGGAAGGAGGATCTGGTGCTCAGTGCGCAGATCTCTAGTCTGGTGTGAAGATTGACTCTATGACTTAGTGTACAGGAGTGAATTAATGTAAGATTCAGACGAATAATAAAGAGGCGAAGCAGTTGTCGGATGTAGCCCCACACTGGGGTGAACCACATATATATGATGTCTTATAGTTTTCTTTGTGCTATGTTATTTATGTTATAAATTGTCTTAGTGCTTTGATTATAATGTTTAATAGAGAGATCTTTGGTTTCTTAAGTGCTTTTATTATGTTAAAATACTAGATCTGATTCACAATACTAGGTTCTAAGTGTTTGAAGTGCATAATCTTTGTTGTTACTATGCTAGATCTATCATTGGGTATGTTATGTGATGTTAACAAGGTTAACGAACTAATGTATGTCACTTCCTAAGTGTTAACAGAATACTCTGCGAAGTTTTATTATCACAGATCTGTGTCCTAGCTTGGTTACAAACACCTGCATCCTCTAACCCCCCCTGCTTCTACCTTGGGTGAGACTTCGCCTGCTTCCCAGGTGTTGTGGAAAGGGCCGATAGTCGGGGTTTGTTGGTGCATTGTTAAGCGTTGAACCCTAGGTCTTCCCCTGTGCCAACAAATGATTCCCTTATCGGGACCTGAAATTGTGATTGGTGGAAACTGAAGTAAAGAAAAAGAGAAGCTCTCTACATAGATCTTCTGCTGAAGTGTGCATTACTCTACTTGACTTGCAAATCTTTGTGCTAAAAAAGAAATCCGATCTGAAGAAAAGAGGTAAGATCCTAAAGAAGAAAGCTTTGTGCTTTGGTAAGAGAAAGATAAGTGAAATTTTTTGTTTCAAAAGCATGAATTTAAGTATGTTTAATAGATTTTTTCATAGTCTAAAGGCTAGGACGCAGTTGAAAGAAAGATTTGATTTGAGTAAATTTAATGGAAATGAATAAATATATGTTATTTCTATGCATAAAAAGATTTTTTGGACTAATAAGTGGATGCAGGAAGTTAGATTTTTTTTTTTGTAGATTGCAGGTCCAACACTATGATCCTAGTGCGTAGTATAGAAGAGGTTGGGGAACATTTAAAAGAAAAAGAGGATTGACATTGTGTTATAACTGCAGAAGATCAGGACAACTTGTTAAGGAATGCCTTGGCGCAGGTCCTATTTTTATTTGTTGTAAGATTGTTAGTCATGAGGCTGAGGATTGTCCAAGGATGATTGCTAAAGTTGAAGGGATGAACATAAGACAAACAAACTATGAAAAAATTCAAGAGACTAAGGGAGTGTTAGGAAGTCATAAAGAGAAAGAATCAAGGGAAGTTCAGACTATGTTATTATAGTTAAAGGACATGATGGATGTTCACAAAGATGTCAGTTTACCAGAGACACTGAAAGAAAAACAACACATAAGTGGAAAAATAGAAGACTTTGACATAGATTGTGTCTTGGATGAGGAAACACAAGTGAATATTAAGACAAAAGAAACTTTGAGAATTTTGGGAAAGCCTACGGTACCTTCGTTGGGAAGGATAGACTTGTTTAAGGGAAATATGATAACCCTATGTGGAAAAGTTACTATTGTTCCTATTATTGTTCATGGAACATTGAGTGAAGAGGATTTTGAAGTTATTAAGTTTGTTGGGGACAACACCCCTTTCCCATTTTTGTTAGGTAAGACTTGGATTGAGAAGGATCAGATTAGAAGCAAAGTAGAGGAAGAAGCTACAAAAAAGAAAAATCAATAACTAAGGGATTTCATAGCTAGAAAAATAGACCGACTAATAGAAGAACGAGAGGATAAGTCGAAGCAACAGAACAAAGTAACAATGCAAGAGGAGCATAAAGTAAGAGAATTAGACACCAAGATCGAAAGAATGCAAAAAAGTTTGAATGACCTATCTATTCAAGAAAGAAGTATATCCACCTAGGAAGTGTTAAGAAAAGGGATATTAACTTCAGACCCTTTGAGGGCACCTCAACAATGCGAAGCCACTGCGCTAAGGGAAGATAAGAATAAAAATGGGAAGAGGATCCCAGAAACAGTTAGAGAGACTCATATCATAGGAAAGAAGGCAAGGAAGCTCAATAAAAATAAATATATGTTGGAAAATCTACAAGAATGTACATAGACGATATGGAATACTTCACAGATTGGAACCTCGCAGTGTTGATTAAGGTTGGTTGTCATTGATGTCAATCCTTGAAGAAATCCCCATAGAAAAAAGGTTTGGGTAATGGACCCAAGATTGTTTGATGTAAATATGACTCATTATTTTGTTGTCATGGTTTATAAGAAGTAAATATGGATGAACTCCAAAGTGGTCCCCTTATGGTGCAATCCCTCATGGGAAGACACTTTGCCGAGTACGAGAACCCATGGTTAATTGTGGAATAATGAGATAAAGGACAACTAATTTCTCAGGGAAACTATCCTATATGGATAGTGCTTGTCATTTCATTTCCGGTGGTATGTATAATGTCACATAAATCCTCACGGTTAGAGAGTTATGACCATGTGAAGTTGGAGAACCCAGGTTTGGGTAATGGACCCAAGTTTGTTTGTTGGATAATGATATGATTTTTTCTATATTTGAAGGTAATACTATTCTGTATGGATAGTACATGTCATTCCATTTCTGGTGGTATGTGGAATGTCACATAACTCCTCACAGTTTGAGAGTTATGGCCTTACGAAGTTGGAGGACCCTCTTATGTCATCTAGAAGCCCCAAAAGGTCAAAGTAGTCAAAGTGGTTTAAGATATTTTAAAAGGTAAATAATAAAGTGAAGTGATGAGTGTATTATAATTCAAAGTGAATACAAAATAAATTATTTTAGTAATAAATTTAATGGATAAATTAGAAGTAGGTTAACCCTAAAATAAGGAAAGTGGGCCAAGTGACCTAGAAGATGTTTTTAAGGAAGCTACTTGGAGAGTATAAATAAGAGGCAAGGCTCTCTAATTTTAATTACACTTGAGAATATTGAACATTTATAGGTGTCTGAGGTAACCAAGGATATATAAGCCAAATTTTTGAGGGAAGGTGAAGAAAAGAAGGCCGAAATGCAAGGAAGGATAAATTCTTTTGATGGTGCTTTCTAAGGTATGTTATTTACAGGTCATCTCACCATTTTCGCAATAATTTTTTTTATATAATGATTAAGATCATGCAATTGCTATGCCATTGCAAAAACATACCCAACTATCTTTGGTAAACAATTCATCTTGTGGGTCATTGTATTTTTGGAGTTACACTCCGTGGAAAATAGGGTTTGTGGCTAGTCCCAAAACTAGTCAAAACCATGTGTTTCGGGTAAAAACATCATAAATTCTTCATAAAAGATCCAAATTTAGTGAGACAAAATGTTTTAGTTAGGATACAATATGTAGTATTCTGTGTAACATTTTCAGATCAATTCAATGAATATTGCGTGCGGGGCACGCTCTACAAGGTATCTCTCTAGAATAAGACAAAATTCAACAAGGTATGCCATTTTTGCTATACCTCCTTTTCTGAGAGGTTCCAAGTAGTGAAACCTGGAGAAATTTCATAAAACACACTGAATAACATTGTGTATCAGTTTCATATATTTATACATTACAGGTTCAAAGTTATGATTACTTCAAGTTAGGGTTGTTGACTAATCCAAAACTAGGCATGTGAGACTAAATAAAAGTTTGATGAAAATGCTCGTCTCTTGTTGTTAAATTTAAGGAAGGTTTGCATGAACATGATCATATAAACCAGGTCTATTACATAGCTACAAATCATATTTATATGATTAAATTAATGAGGGATTTTGGTTGAGGTACATGTTGAGTACATGGTTGAGACAAGTAGTTGATGAGTTGGCACATACATGAGGTGTATAGTTGATGATGTTGGTACATATTGATGAGTAGTTAAAACATGATTGGTACACACTTGGTACATGGTTGGATGCACTTTTTTATGGTACAGGTTGATTATAGGTTGTTTGGTACAGGTTGGTGCATGGTTGATGCACTTTTTTATGGTACAGGTTGATTACAGGTTGAGGTACAAGTTGATTCATGGTTCAGATTTATTAGTACATTTTTACAGTGGTATATCTCATAGTGATAGTGTGATAGTAGTTCCATCAATCTACTTCTACTTCAGGGCGGTTGGACGGGGCAAGGATAGGTGGTTGTAGCCACCTTCCAGTTGTAGACGGAGAACATAGGGGGTTGTAGCCTCCTTCTGGTTGTAGCAAGAGAATTGGGGAGTTGGAGCTTCCCTCAGGTTGTAGCCTAAGAAACTAGGTGGTTGGAGCCTCCTTCCAATTGCAGCTGGAAAACAAAGGAAGTTGGTGCTTCCAATGAATGTAATTCTTCAAGACATATAAGAAAAAAAATTTCGTAGTTTTCTCTCAATTTGGGTTTCCACGTGAAACACTGGTGTACTGTGTATGTGTGTGATTGTTTATTTCTTATTGCTCATTATTGGATAATAATTATACATTGATATAAAATTTGAATAAAAAGGATTATAACTACACTATTACTAATTCACTCCCCGTCTTAGTAATCCAACAATTGGTATCAGAGAAGGTTCCTTCAGAAATCAGTTTAACCACTGAAACGTAGATCATGGAGAGTACCAACTCGTATAAAAATCGAATGCCATAGTTTGATGGACATAAGTATGCTTTTTGGAGCATAAGGATGAAGACATATATACAGGCACGAAGATTTCAAGTTTGGCAATCAATTGTAGATGGATACACAACACCAGCATTTCCACCAACAAATGACAAAGCAGTGAAACTCTGTGAGAATAATTCCAAAGACAAAAATGCACTTTTGAGTGGTCTCAGTGATACGGTATTCACCAAAGTTTCACATTGTAAATATGCTAAAGATATTTGGGACAAGCTTCGAAATATTTATGAAGGAGATTCAAAATTCAAATCAATAAAGCTTCAAACTTACAGAGTTCAGTTTGAACAACTAAAAATGAAGGAAGATGAATATATCACAACCTACTTCTTACAAGTCGATGAAATAGTGAATGCAATCAAGGATTGGGAGAAGAAATCAAAGAATCTGTAATTGTTCAAAAGGTACCAAGATCTCTTCCTATGAGATTCAACCCTAAGATATCAACACTAGAAGAAAGACCGGATCTAAACTCAATAAGCATGGACGAACTGCATGGAATCTTCAGAGCATATGAGATGAGAACTGAACAGGAAAATCCAGATGTAAGAGAAATAGCCTTCAAAGCATCCAAAATATCAAAGCAAAAGAAAAAGGAACAAGAAGAATATAGCAAAAACAACGACGTCTCGGAAGATGATGAAGAAGTGGCCAACTTCATCAAAATACTGAAAAATGGAACCAATGGTAGGTATAGATGTAAGCTTCCTTTAATTTGTTTTAATTATGATGGTATTGGTCATTTTTCTAAAAAATGTCCTCATAAGAAAAAGATAAATGATGAAGGTTACTCAAAAGGCAGACGAACATATAACGGTAAAATAACTACAATTTTTTTTTCAAGAAAAGATTTTGCACCAAAGAAGACATCTCATCATCATATGAAGATGAAGTCAGTGACAATGAAACAGGGAGAGTTCTATTCATGGCAGTAGAACACTTTGATAAAGAAGACTCCAAAGAAGAATATGAATAAGCATATGAAGAAGAAATTGAAGAGGCAGAAGTTGAATTCTGAGAAGAATTAATGAGTGCCATAGAAGTTATCATAAGAGAAAAGAAGAAAAAGAAGAAACTACAAGCATAACTAGATAAGAAAAAAGACACTCAAGAACTAGAATAAATGATCACAAAATTGAAGGTTCAAATATAAGAAAATAAAAGAAATGAAGAAGCACTCAAAGAACAACTAGAAGGAAAGGAAAGGATCATTGGAAACTTGGAAGCAGAGATTGTCCCACTAAGAAAGGATATTCAAAAGAAAAATATGCAGAATAGCTCAAAAGTTCTGCATGACATTATTAGCAATCAAAAATCTCATCTTCACAAGTCCGTACTTGGATACAATAAAAAATAAAAGGGATCAAGCTCCAAAATAACAGAGAAAGAAACAAATCCAAAAAGCTATGCATAAACAATCAAAGGGGATAAAAATATATACAAGGAAGATTATAGGGACACTCCTCCACCGAGAAGTTTCAGATTTCAGAATCAACAATAGATAGACAGGCCTCAAGAAGAAGAAGGATTCATAAGAGAACCTCCTTTCAGAAGATATTCAACTACCAGGTATCAAACTATATTTTTTGTTTTATGTTACGCATGTAATAATTTTGGACATAAATATGTAAATTGCAAAGCTAACAACAGGAACAATAACTACTTTGAGATCCATACACAAAGGGGTTATTCAAGAAAACCTAGTGAAACATAGAGAAGAAGTTACAACAGGTTTGAATATTTGAGCACTGAAGTAGAATGTTACAAATGTAACAATTTTGGACACATGGCCAAAAATTGCAAAATGACAGTCCCTCCTAAAGAACCTAAATAGAGTCACAAACAAGAACCTCAGAAAACGACATGGATAAGAAAGCAAGATCAATATAGCAATGAAGAATGCACAATCGCTTTAGAAGCTAAACAGAAGAAACGTGGTTGGTACGTTGACAATGGATGTTCAAAACACATGAAAGGTGATAGAGACAAGTTTCTTACACTATGAAAGGAAAGAGATGGATCAGTCTCCTTCAGAAATGATGATTCAACCAAAATCATTGGAAAAGCCATAGTCCGAATTGGGAACAAGAATGAAAAGGTAGAAAATGTTCTACTAGTAGAAGATATGAAACATAATCTTTTAAGTGTGAGTCAAATGTGTGACCATGTTCATAAAGTTACTTTCGATTC
>JASDQU010011868.1:405687-435205 GCA_032191745.1 Picea mariana | reverse complement strand
TGGTTTAAGAGATTTTAAAAGGTAAATAATAAAGTGAAGTGATGAGTGTATTATAATTCAAAGTGAATACAAAATAAATTATTTCAATAATAAATTTAATGGAGAAATTAGAAGTGGGTTAACCCTAAAATAAGGAAAGTGGGCCAAGTGACCTAGAGGATGTTTTTAAGGAAGCCACTTGGAGAGTATAAATAAGAGGAAAGGCTCTCTCATTTTGATTACACTTGAGAATGTTGAAAATATATAGTTGTCTGAGGTAACCAAGGATATCTAAGATGAATTTATGAGGGAAGGTGAAGAAAAGAAGGCCAAAATGCAAGGAAGGATAAATTATTTTGATGGTGCTTTCTAAAGTATGTTGTTTATGGGTCATCTCACCATTTTCAATATAAGGTTTTTTCTATAATGATTCAAACCATGAAATTGATATTACATTTAGAAAACATACCCAAGTATATGTGGTAAAAAATTCAGCTTGTGGGTCGTTGTATTTTGGGATTTACACTGTGGAAAATAGGGTTTGTGGCTAGTCCTAAAACTAGTCAAAAACAAGTGTTTTGGGTAAAAACGTCATAACTTATTAATAAAGTATTTATTATTCTTTGTAATAGTTTAATATCAATTCAACGAATATTTCATGTGGGGCACGCTCTACAGGGTCGCTCTCTAGAATAAGCCAGAATTCAGCAAGGTATGCCATTTTTTCTATAACTCCTTTTATGAGAGGTTTCAAGTAGTGACACCTGGAGGAATTGCATAAAATACACTGTATAAAATTGTGTATCAGTTTCAAATATTTATACATTACAGGTTCAAAGTTATGATTACTTCAAGTTAGGGTTGTTGACTAATCCAAAGCTAGGCATGTGAGATTAAAGAAAAGTTTGATGAAAATGCTAGTCTCTTGTTGTTAAAGTTAAGGAAGGTTTGTAGGAATGTGATCATGTACACTAGGTATATTACAGATCTACAAATCATATTTGGATGATGAAATTGATGAGGGATTTTGGTTGAAGTACATGCTGAGTACATGGTTGAGACAAGTAGTTGATGAGTTGGCACATACATGAGGTGTATAGTTGATGATGTTGGTATATATCGATGAGTTATAGTTGATAAGTAGTTGACACATGATTGGTACATACTTGGTACATAGTTGGATGCACTTGTTTATGGTGCAGGTTGATTACAAGTTGTTTGGTACAGGGTTGTGCATGGTTGATGCACTTGCTTATGGTACAGGTTCATTACAGGTTGAGGTGTAGGTTGATGCATGGTTGATGCATGGTTCAGATTTATTGGTGAAGGTTTATAGTGGTATATATCACAGTGATAGTGTGACAGTGGTTCCATCATTCTACTTCTACTTCAGGGTGGTTAGATGGGGAAAGGACAGGTGGTTGTAGCTAGAGAACATAGAGGATTGTAGCCTCCTTCTGGTTGTAGCTAGAGAATTGGGGAGTTGGAGCTTCCTTCAGGTTGTAGCTTGAGAAACTAGGGGGTTGGAGCCTCCTTCAAGTTGCAGCTGGAAAACAAAGGAAGTTGGTGCTTCCAATGAATGTAATTCTTCAAGACATAGAAGAAAAAACATTCTGTGGTTTTCTCCCGATTTGGGTTTCCACGTAAAACAATGGTGTACTGTGTATGTGTGTGATTGTTTATTTCTTACTACTCATTATTGGATAATAATTCTACATTGATATAAAATTTGAAGAAAACGTATTATANAAACTAGGGGGTTGGAGCCTCCTTCAAGTTGCAGCTGGAAAACAAAGGAAGTTGGTGCTTCCAATGAATGTAATTCTTCAAGACATAGAAGAAAAACATTCTGTGGTTTTCTCCCGATTTGGGTTTCCACGTAAAACAATGGTGTACTGTGTATGTGTGTGATTGTTTATTTCTTACTACTCATTATTGGATAATAATTCTACATTGATATAAAATTTGAAGAAAACGTATTATAATTATGATATTATTGATTCACCCCCCCTCTTAGTAATCCAACACCCAGGAGGCAGGTTCACAGGATGTGAACATTGCTGGAACAACAGGACTGCACAGAATGGGACTTCATCGTGACGAAGTTATATGACCATTGGAGGTGCCCCGACCATTAGAATGACACTCTAGAATGGTTAGAAAATGAATTTATGGGTTTATGGACCACTTTTGGACGTTGACACTGCACCATAATAGACATATTTATATTGATGGAAGTGATTCCTTGACGTTGGAAGATCTGTTACAATAACTTGCTTATTTAACTCATTGGTTGTTGCACCGAGACCACTTTTTTCTACCCATGATTAACTGAGTCAAGAAGAGAATTTTCCATGTGTCAAGCTGTGGTATATGAAACTAGACCTCGCCTGTCCATTTGTCTACCTCGCCTGTCCGTCTGTCTACCCTGACCTGTCTATTTAAAATCCAGAATGTATGGTGAACCTAGTGAATTGGAGAAGTTTGTCGAGGAAGTCCTTAAGAAACTAATGACCAACAGACCGACATCCAAAAGTATTCAGACATCGTCAACTAGGGGACTGCAGGCTTCCCCTTCGACTGGACATTGTTCTGGTCGTGTCAACCCCACGATTGAGTAGAAAAGTAAGCACCGCGATAATCTGGCTAATGTGAAGCAGATCCCATCGATCCTACCTGAGTACATTCAACCTTTGGATGGAGTTGTTAACCATGACAACATCCCAGGAGATTTTGAGTATGTCGTGTTCACTGCATACATTTTTAAAGGAATACAGATAATCAGGATTCAGTTAGGACAAATCTCGCTATTGAAGAACATCAAATTCAATTTAGGAGACAGGAAGTTGTTAACCATGACAACATCCCAGGAGATTTTGAGTACGTCATGTTCACTGCGTACATTTTTAAAGGAATACACATAGTCAGGATTTAGTTAGGACAAATCTCGCTATTGAAGAACATCAACTTCAATTTAGGAGACAGGAAGAACTACTCTATGTTAGCACCCCACCGCTACTTGACAAGGTCAAATGGAAAGAAGCCTTGCCTCATCTCAAAACCATGGATTAAGGGGCTGACGTAGTCCACCATGATGAATGTGATGAAGATTCCGCATTTTGGACACCACTAGGAGGTTAATGCTTGCGCTAAAATCCTCTTGTCATGCTATCATGGAGGATACCTATGGCTTGACTGAAGGATTACTGTGGATCCAACGTTGATCCACCGGATTACAGGCTTAAGTGTGAAGGGACCTGACCCTCAACAGTTTTATCTAGGGAAGGCCTCAAACCGTTCCCTGGAACATTGCATCAAGGAAGCTTACGGAGAAGTCGAAAAAGGAAAGCGAGGTTACAAGGTAATCTCTATACAGGATGGCACAGTGTGCCTCTCTTTCCAACTCTTAGCTGGAAATCTTGTAAGGAAGAACCACACCACATATATCACCGGGTTCATGGTGGACCTCGTAGGAAAATGTGTGGAGGGCATGCATATGAACTGGGTGAACTACATCGTCAATGAGCTAGAGAAGGATTATCGCAAAGCCCAGGATTTGGGATATGAATTCCATTACAGCTAATTGATCATTTTGATCACATTTATCGCTTGCAAAATGATTGAATGATCCACCTTCCCAGAGATTGAACCCTTAGAGCCCTTGTCCACTAGGTTTTCCACCTTGTGGTACACCAATGGCATGATGAAGCAGTGGTAGTCCAATGATGTGTTTCTTGCATACTATCAACAATTGAAGGTTTCCATTGAATCATTTCCATGCATAACAGCACGCACCCTGCACCAGTAACAACCAATAGAAAATTTTCACGTCGATCCCATTTCATCTACATCTCTGTGCACATATATGAGAAATAGGAAGAATTACAGTCATACTACAAGCTGATGGATGACAACATGGACCAGATTACAAAGGAGTGGCCAGAGGAGTTTCTTGTACATGTCACTGATGCAGAATTATTCAACACTGAGACCATAGGAAGCCCCATAGTTACCCAAGTCGATCATGCTAGATAGTCCAGTGTGATGAAGAAGAAGAAAAAGAAGGAGGAAGTCCAGGATATAGAAAGTGATGAAGAGGAAAATGCTTCTAAAGATAACATGTTTGTGTCGCTCGGAGGAGGAGGAGAAGACGAAGTAGAAGGACAAGGAGGAGGTGATGAAAGAGAAGAAGAGCAAGGAGGAGGTGAAGATACCATCCCTCCACTTGAGGATCCCCTTACTGTAACAGTAACACCACAGAAGAGGAAAGTTTATTTGAAGAAACCCTCAGCAAGGAAGAAGACATGTGCTAATAAGCCCCAGTTAGTGGCCACACTCATTGAGGACGACATCAGTCTAGTCCGTAGAGCTATGGAGGATGCTTCTGAGGGAATATTGCAGAGGTATGGATAGAAGCAAGAGGATTTATATGGAATAATTGAGAAGGAATTGAATGAAGTGCAACAAGTTGTCCGCTTGGTCCGCACAATACCTATTGCGTCATCTGCACCTTCCTCATCCCAGACTGCAGAATTGGGGGATGAACCAACCCAACTAAGAAGGATTGCGGATGCAATAGAAGATCAGCTCAAGAGAGTCCAGGAAGAGAAGGAGAAGGCTACATAAGAATTGAAAAAGGAAAAGGAAAAAGTCCTAATGCAATTATGAGTAGTGTAGGAAAATGTAGCAACCCAAGAAAGCAAGAAAGAAGAGCTTCAGGTGAAGCTCCAAGAGGAAAAATCCCAGCTATAAAGGGAAAATAAAAAGTTGCTCGCAGAACGAGACATGGCCAAAGAAGTGGTGAGTAAATCATGTTGCTCTATGCGAGGCTTGGCATAGGACGAGAAATATCTGGTCAAATCTCAAATAGTGAAGCTCGCTGAGACCCTCCAGTAGCTTCAAGCTAGGATAACAAAATTGGAGGCCTAAATAGTATCGAGCACCCCGCAGGAGGTGCGTGACCAAAGGGAGGAGATCGCTAAGAACACATTAGTAAGGATAAGAGCCCTCACCTCGGAATGAAAACAACTAAGTGATAGAATCACACAAACATACGAATGCCTCACCGAGGATCCAAAGATAAGGAAGTTGGAAGCGCAGTTACACAAGGTGCAACAACAGGCATTTTCTGTGCAAGTGCAGATGAAGCTGCTCACTATGATAGAAATAATGAAGAGATCCCAGGAGCAGTGCGCAGTAAAACAACCAATCGCTTCCCTCCAGGGTAGGGTAATGGAAGTGACCGAGAAGCTACAACCTGTGCATGATGAAGCCTGTAAGGTGTTCAGAGATATTGATGGACAGGGATAACAATTGAATCAGGTGTTTGCAATAGTATAACAATGCCTAGAAGGGTCTGCTATAGAGCAGACAATATAGGAGCTTGTTGAGTAGGAGGCTCAGGCGAAGCAACAAGTCGAGGAAACTCGAGTTAAGCTTGAGGCCTTCAAAGAAACATTGTCTAGACCTGAGTGACTTGGGATGAGTCACAGGTGAGTGTTTGGGGCCTGTTGGCCCTCGATCAAGTTTTGAGGAAAACGTGGTCAGATTTGGCCCACTTTTAGACTTCGACATGCTGGTTGAAGAAGGAGCACCTAGGCGGAGCTGTGATCGCAGATCTCACCCATTTTTGTGGGCTATGTGGACCCAATAAGGGGTTATCTAAGGTTTTTGTAATGGGTTTATGAGATGTTGACCCATGGGTTTTCTGATGTTTAGGCCTTATTGTAAGGGTTTGTAAAAGTATAAATAAATAAGAATGTATGGTAGAAGTAGAAGTAGAAGTTTTTGGGAGCTAAGTGCAAGTAGTTCGAGTGGCTTTGTGCAAAGGAATGTAAGTGTGTTAAGGCTTTTTGCTTGATAGAGAGTTGGCTCTGTGCCTTGACCTACTTTTGGAAGGAGGATCTGGTGCTCAATGCATATATCTCTTGTCTGGTGCGAAGTTTGACTCTGTAATTTAGTGCATAGGAGTGAATGAATGTAGGATTCAGACGAATAATAAAGAGGCGAAGCAGTTGGTGGACGTAGCCCCAACCTTGGGTGAACCACATATATCTGGTGTCTTATGGTTTGCTTTGCGCTATGTTATTTATGTTATAAATCTCTTTAGTCCTTTGATTATAATGTTTAATAGATACATCTTTGGTTTCGTAAGTGCTTTTCTTATGTTAAAAAGTTATATCTGATTCATAGTGCTAGGTGCTAAGTGTTTGAAGTGCATAATCTTTGTTTTTAGTACACTAGATCTATCCTTGGGTATGTTCTGCGATTTTAATAAGGTTAATGAACTAATGTATGTCACTTCCTAAGAATTAACATAATACTCTGTGAAGTGTTATTATCACAGATTTGTGTCCCATCTTGTTTATAGACACCTGTGTCCTGTAACCCTCCCTGCTTCTACCTCGAGTGAGACTTTGCCTGCTTCCCAGGTATATTAGTCATTATTCAGTCTCCTATGTTTTAGGAAGAACCTTCCTCTAGGGAGAATATTCTCTTCAATTCACACTTCAGTTTGATCAGTTAAGTGGAGTCTAAATGCCAAATTGGTATTGTCACCATGCAACATTGGGATCATCACCAGTTAATGTGCATTGTCCTTAGGATCATCACCAAAAAATAGAATTACTCATGATTCCCTGATCTCCTTCTCACTTCCCTCTGTTTCAGTCACTCAACTAAGGACTGATAGACTAGTTAACTTAGCTAGGTGCCAATTCACTCCCATAACTTCTCGAGAGACTAGTCTAGGTGGAATTTTACTCTCATAACTGCTAGTGTGTGTCAAAATTACTCTAGACCACCACTATGGTGCATTGGATTATCCTCCATTGCACATTTATTGAGTTATAAAAAGTATATCATGTTTAAATTATTATTCATTCATTTTGTTAATGAGAAGTCTTCCATTCTTTCTCTCCCGCTTCTCTCTTCTTCTATTTTATCTGCAAATGTGTATGTCAATTCCCAGCTAGATCTATTTTGTGTAGGTTCAACACATTTACATGGTATCAAATCCAACATACTTCTAGGGAAAATACACACCAAATTATTTTTGCAGGTAACGAAGATTGAAGACAACGGAAAAAATGGAATTTCCAAAAGAATTCATTCTTACAACTTACAACTTATTTGCATCGAAGGAGAAGATGATAATTCATATTCTAAGAAGAGGATTGTACAGGTTAACCATGAACACAGAGGAATAACCAAAATTATCCATATAAAAATCCAAGTATAATCAAATAGATGAAGCATTCAAAACAATTTGCAGTATCATTTCTCTTGATCTTCTCTTTCACATATCCTCCTGTAAAAACCCCAATGAATCCTGGACCACCATGGAAGGGATTTTTGGAGAAAAGGATGAGATGAAGGGACACATGCTCGAGGCGGAATTGCTCATATTGGATCCAAAAAGCTTTGACAATCTCCAATATTTCATTACCAAATATAAGGATTTGTTGTTGCAACTCAAAGCTTGTGGGGTTGATAAATCTAAGGAGGAGAAACAAATGGTTTTCACCATTCTCTCCAAACTTGGTCTAGAATACTTAGTTTTTGTATCCACATTTCATTCATTTAGATTCACCTCTGGACCATTACTTTCAAGGTGTGCGAATAATCACTTAATTAATCATACATCAACAATAATTTCAAGGCGCATGAATAATCCAATTACTTAATTAATCATACATCAACATGATTTCAATGGTGCAAGAGAATCTATTTACTCAATCCTAAACTAGATTCAAGACTATAGTAGACATCATAATAACCATCAATTTTTCATAGTGCAATAGAATAACTACTTTTCTTATTCAATAACTCAATCAAATGAATTCCAACTAAGTAAGGGAAGGAATATAAGGACTTTTAAACACGCGAGGGCATAAGAGAAATCATCGTGATAGGTAGAAATATACTCTAACATCAATAGTAACTTGCCAAATGCTTTCATGGAGGTGAAACATCACTTATTAAATGTTTTAAGTGTTGTAACAAATAAAATCTACATAAAGCTTATTATGTTTATTTTATGTTATGGATTATCTTATTTAAGAGATATACAAGAAATTCCAAGGCCATATTAAAAGTCCACATTAAATTTTAAGGGAAGGACCAATCTTCTTTTAAAAACAATTGTAACTCAAGACTACCTTACTAGCATAATCATTTAACACATGATAAATACTTCACAAGGAACCTCATCCTCCTTCGCATCTATAATTAAGGAATAAAGGAAGTCCACTTCAAGTAATAGTAATTAAGGATTATGCTCATGTAAAATCTAAATTTCTCTCATTATTTACCATATCAATTCATCCTGATTCCATAAAATAACTTAAAGCTTTTAACAAAAATACGAGCAATCAAGAGTGAGTAAGAAATTTCACTATAAAATAAAATTCATGAGAGCATAAGTACAACCTTAATATAGATAACAACTTATTCTATTTCTCAATAATAAAATTCCCCATCAGGTTATAAGATCAACATTACATCAGGTGATCGATCTTTGTAACTAAAGGACTCGAAGCATGGTTCTATTTGTTTTATTTAAAGGAAGTTTTAAGTTTTAAGTTTTTGTTTTTTTTTTTGAAAAGGGGGAAATCAAGCCATTACAATCTCATGAACAAATTTGTAAAAGACTAAATACTTTTAATCAAGTGAATGAAGAATTTAATTAGTTTTCACTAAAAACATCCAATTGTTGCACAACCAATTTTTAAAGGACTTGAGAATCTAGTGTACAAGATCAACCAACGCTTGCTTCGGCCTACAGACTAAACAAATTCCCATGTAAATAAGTTGTTGTGATTCAAATAATTATGCCTTGGATAAAGACCAGATACAACTGCAACAAACATATTTCTTTCTAGGACTAGACACCTATGCAATTAAATTCACTATCAGGGAAAAATGCCTAGGGTAATGCTCCACGATTCTACTAAAGGTATTACGGAGAAAATATTTTGTTGTCAGGGGAGAATTTCCCAGGGTAAATGCTCCATGATAATACTAAAGGTAATACTAAGAAATTATTTCACTATCAGGGGAAGGCACCAAGTGCCTTAATTCATTTTTCCATATATTGGGCCCGTCCCTCCAAGCAATATCTGAGACGCCTTTTTTATTTCGTGGAGATAATGGAAAACTGCAGTGATGTTGACATGAAGGGAGTGCTTCTAGGAGATGCAGAGTGGTCAATAGAAAGCGATTGAATCACCTCCTCGGATTAGTTGGTGTCAATGCTCTCTATTACTTGAATTCAAAAAAAGACCTTAGAGAACTTGAGCTTGTGTTGCCTGTAGATCAGATTAAGGAGTGGAGCTTGCATCGACATCTGAATAATCAGGGTTTAGTTGTAGCGCCAACTAGGTGGGTTAGTGATATAACCAAGACAATCACCATCTATATGCACGAAGTGGGTCTAGCACCGAGAGTAGTTCGCTTTTAGTGAAGTTGTACCCATTAACGTAGAGACAGGAGTCACTTGAGAGATCAAGCAAAGAACATTACAATAAAGGGTATCACATTACTTACGCTCAGACAGGGAGGGTTTAGGGGCATGCATGTTAGGGAAATAACCCGTCACATAGGTAGAATAATATATTCCAATGTAATAAAGGTAAATATTAATAAGGCCTAACAATAAGGAAGAATAAGTTGAATGTAAGAAGACCTAATAGAAGCTTTCGCTTCTAGAAGGATATTCCTCTAGATGGTTCTTTTGATAGTCATATTTAGTATAAATAGGATTCGAGGGTATGATAACTATTGTCTTGGATATTATTGTAATAGAGCTTTTCTCTATTGGAGGTTGCCCCCTCGAAGAGGCAAGTGAACATTGCTCTCAGTAATATAAGTGATCTTTCTAGTGTTATTCTGGTATAATTTTGGTATTATTGTGGTGTTGTTCTAGTTATATTGTTGCTCGTCTGCCACTTCTAGAATTTTATTTATGTTCTGCATACCTTTTATATATGGAATATTACAAGTGGTATCAGAGAACTTTCCTCGGCAGAAAATTGTGGGTTAATTTTTTTTCCAGGGTAGAGACATATTCCGACGTCTTTAAGCTACAGAGATTTGTCGTTACATGCATAAACCCACGGTCAGTGATTCATACATGCAGGAAATACAAGTGGTACTTAAGTGAACATCTTTTGGCCACCCTTGTAACCCCTGTTGGTACCCCTTCGAGTGGTAGTGCATCAGACAACACCTGTATATGAAGCAACCTAGATTTCCTGAAGCCCTCTTTACATAAACCTATCGGTTGCCTGACTGCTATAGTGCCACTGAGAACAACACTCAGGAAGATACTCTCTAGTACCTGGGTAGTCGAGTAGTAGGGCTAAGGGCACGGTCTAGCCTCCTTAGTTGGTGCCTTGAGATATTGGGCTGAGTACTATTGTTGGACCCCACACGTATATCAGAGAGCTATAACATAGGGAAAACCCTTGTCTGTAGAACCCTTGAATACCTAACCCTTAGGGATGGAAACAAAAAACAAAATAGACAAGATCTATTACCATGGAACTGTGTTCTAGTTTCCAAATCACTTCACATTTCTTCTTCATGAAGCATTTGGGCATTTCATCACTGTAGTATTCTTCAGAATGGAGTATAACTCCCCAGGCGTAAAACAAAAAGTCTAGATTTTGTTGCACCATTATTTGAGACCTATTCCGTTGGATTTATCTCTTCGCCCTTATCACATTCATAACTATCATTTTTCAGCAAAATTTTTGACCCCACCCGGCCCTTTTTGGTTCCCTCATCATCATGGACCATACCCGTAGATAAAACTTGGAAGCTCCCTTCAATACCTTGCAATCTAATTTCATAGAGACCCAACAAGAAGTGAGACAACGCAGTGCCAATATTTCCACCATCAATAAAAACATGCATTCCTCCATCGTCACCTCAATAAATGAACTCAAAGAAGACCTCAAATAGGACATTACTACCCAACTTGAATATGTCGCTTCGATGATCTGCACCAAGCTGCATATCCATATAGATCCCTCTTTATCTGACCCACCTTTGCATACCAAAGCTGAAACTTTCTCTCATTCCCATAATTTTCAACCCCATCACTTTCAACGTGACCTACGCCTTCCGCATGTGGATGTGACCAAATTTGATGGCTCAGATCCCACAGGTTGGGAAACTCAAATGGAACATTATTTCTCTTTGTATGGCATTACCGATGACTTGGCCAAACTCCGATGTGGTGTTTTCCATATAGATCAAGAACGTTGGCAATGGATAAAAACTTCCCGTCAAGGGTATGTTGCTTGGACACACTTTGTGGCAGAGCTTTATGAACACTTTGACACTGACACCAACAATTTAGGTCATTTGACAAAGTTGAAACAATCTAGCACAATGGAATACTTTATAACTTCTTTTGAGCAACTGGATTTTCGTACAGAGGGCATGTCTTATGCTTTTGTCCAATAATGTTTTATCATTGGCCTCAAGGATGATATTTGTGCTCATGTTCTCATGGCTCGGCCTTAGAGTTGGGTGGAGGATACTAAATGAGATAAGGAAGAAAAGAAGTTTGTCTCTTCTCAAAATTGAAAATCCTCCTTTATTCCTCACAATAAAATAGTAAATCCCACTCCTCCTTCTACTCCACTAAAGATCCAAAATTGACTAGGGCCGAAATGGTTGAACACCAACTCAAAGGCCTTTGTTATAATTGTGATGAAAAATATTTTCCGGGACACAACTGTAAGGAACAAAATATTTTTATCGCCATATCAGAGGATGTTTCAGAAGAGGATGTTGAAGCTCCCCTTCTATCTAAGTCACCTAAACCCACTAACATAACCCCTCCTTCAGACCCTCTTGAAGTAGAAACGATCATTTCCCTAAATGTTCTCACTGGCTTCTCTGCTCCCCAAACCCTCAAACTAATTGGCTACATCAAGCATATGAAAGTCATCATTCTAGTTGATAGTGGAAGCACCCATAATTTTATTCATCGCCGCATTTCCCAAGAAACTAATTTCTATATCTGTGCAGTCAATAATTTCCAAATCATGATTGCCAATGGTAGGTCCATTAAATGTTGAGGGTGTTGTGAAAATGTCTGTCTCCAAATTGGTGACTACCACCTGAAATATCATATGGTTTCTATCGACATGGGCATTTGTGACATTGTGTTGGGTCTAGGCTGGGTAAGGACTTTGGGTCCCATTCTCATGGATTTTAAGGAATTAACCATCTAATTCAACTAGGAGGGCCAACAATATAAGTTCTAAGGAATCACCACCATTTCCCCTGATATCATTAGTTCCCATCGCATGGAAAAGATGCTAAAAAACGATCATTGTGGTGTTATTTCCCAACTCCATTCCAGACAAGCAACTGAGACACCCTCTGTGTCGCAAAACCTCCAATCCATCCTCTCTAAACATCAAGTGTTTTTTTCCACTCTCTAGGGACTCCCTCCTTCCCGTGGTGTTCATGATCATTCCATCCCTCTTGTCCCAGGAAGCCTTCCTCCCAATATCTGTCCCCATTGTCACCCCTTTTCCCAAAAGATATGAAATTGAGAAAATGGTTCAAGAACTGCTTAACACAGGTGTTATCCGCCCTAGTATGAGCCCCTACTCTTCTCCTATGGTCATGGTCATGATGAAATAATGTTCTTGGCACATGTGTCCTAAGTTTCGTGCCCTCAACAAACTCACCATTAAAGACAAATTTCCCATTCCTGTCATTGATGACCTCTTGGATGAATTGAGTGGCACCCAGTACTTTACTAAACTTGATCTTCGTTCTAGCTACCACCAGATTCATATGAAAGTGGTATACATTCCTAAGACTGCCTCTAGAACTCATGAGGGACATTATGATTTTTTGGACATGCCCTTTAGCTTGTGTAATTCTCCCTTCACTTTCCAAAGCCTCACGAATAATATATTCCATCCCTTTCTCTATCATTTTGTCTTATTTTTGTTTGATGATATCCTCATCTATAGAAAAATCTGGACATACCATCTTGCTCATGTGGATCTAGTTCTCCATCTACTCTCTCGGCACAAACTTTTCATGAAACAATCTAAATGTGCTTTTGGCGCCTTATAATTCGAGTACTTGGGTCATCTTGTTGGCAAGGATGGAATCAGGGTGGATCCTAAAAATATTGAATCTATTCAAGGCTGGACTCACCCAAATACTCTCAAAATATTGCATGGATTTCTGGTCTTAACAGGTTATTATCGCAAGTTTGTTAACAATTATGGAAAGATTGTGACCCCTCTCACTGCACTCCTTAAAAATAATTCTTTCACTTGGACTCCAACAACTGCTCAGAATTTTCAAACCTTGAAGATGGCCATGTCCACCACTGCAGTCCTGGCCCTTCTTGATTTCACAAAGAGCTTTGTCCTATAATGTGATGCTTCAAGTAAAGGAATTGGCGTTGTCCTTATGCAAGAGGGTCGGCCTTTGGCCTTTACCAACAAACAACTGTATGAACAAAATTTGGGCAAATCAATCTATGAAAAGGAAATGTTGTCTATTCTTCATGTTGTTGATCTTTGGTGCCCTTATCTATTGGGAGAATTCTTCCAAATTAAGACAGATCATCAAAGCCTCAAGTATTTTTTAGAACAACACATTTCCTTCCCAGAGAAACAAAAATGGGTGACTAAGCTCTTTGGATATGATTATGAGATCATTTGCAAGAAAGGAAAAGACAATGTGGTTGAGGATGAAGTTTCCCAAAAATATTAAGATGAAGGGTCCATTTTTTCTCTCTCCTTCATTGTACCAGATTGGCTCCAAGCCGTTCACAAAGAATGGCTACACAATCCCAAAAGTTTGCATCTGATACAAAAATTGGAGTCCAATTTTCTAGTTTCCTCAAGGTACTCTTGGCTCCATGATGAGCTTCGATACAAAGGCCATTTGTATTTAAGTAAACAGTCAAAACTTAAATTTGTGGTACTTTCTGAGATTCATGCTACACCCACAACTGGGCACTCCGGGTTTACCAAAACCTATGATAGGGTTAAACGTTCTTTTTTCTAGGATGGTATGAAACATGACGTTTTTAATGTTGTGGTTGAATGTGATGTGTGTCAACTCAAAAAGGAAGAAACAATCAAATCTTCTGGCACACTACAACCTCTTCCGATTCCACCTGCTATTTGGCGGGATATCTTTATGGACTTTATTGTAGGCTTACCGAAATCAGGCAATAAATTAGTCATCATGGTGGTAATTGATATCCTTTCCAAGTATGCTCATTTCTATGCTCTTCAACACCCATTTACAACATTCACTATGGCTCACCTTTTCATGGATCAGGTATTCAATCTTTATGGCATGCCACATTCTATTATTTTTTATCGCGACCCAACTTTCACTAGCAATTTTTTGCAAGAATTGTTCAAGCTACAAGGCACCCAATTGAATCTTAGTACAACTTATGATCCCTAGAATGATGGTCAAAATGAAGTTGTCAACAAGTGTTTGGAAACATATTTGAGGTGTTTTTCATCGAAAAAGAAAAATTAGTGGGCTCAATGGTTATCACTAGTTGAATGGTGGTACAACAGTTCTTTCCATACAACTACCTGCATGAATCCTTTTGAAGCAGTATATGGACAAAATCCACCTTCAATTATCTTAGATTTACCAGGTGTCTCGAAGGTCCAAGTAGTTAAAAAAACGCTTATAGTTCGAGAAGCTATTCTCCAAAACCTCAAAGAAAATTTGGCCATGGTCTAGAATTGTATGAAGAAACAAGAAGATCAAGGTCTCTCTGAACATCAATTTGTAGAAGGAGATCAGGTGTTTCTTTGACTGAAACCTTACAAAAAAAATTCCCTCAAGGTTGACCATTGTCAGAAACTAGCGCCCAAATTTTATGGTCCTTATACCGTTCTCAAGTGTGTGGGACAGGTATCCTATCAGTTATCCCTACCCAGTCATTCTAAGCTACCAACCTTCGTGAGTTGGACGAAGAAGGCTCCATTTGGCTACAACCAAGCATTTTTGGACCATCATGAGCGTCACCTGCGTCAGAAAACCATCAAGGAAGTGTTAGTCCAATGGAAAGATACAACCCCAGTAGATGCCACTTGGGAACCAACTACCATTCTGGAACAATTTCCACATCTCAAGCCTTGAGGACAAGGTTTTTTTTAAGGGGGAGGAGATGTTAGGGACCTAACCCCTCACGTAGGTAGAATAATATATTCCAATGTAATAAAGGCCAATATTAATAAGGCCTAGCAATAAGGAAGAGTAAGTCGAATTTAAGAAGACTTAATAGAAGCTTCCACTTCTAGAAGGATCTTCCTCTAGATGGTTCTTTTGATAGTCATATTTAGTATAAATAGGAGTCAAGGGTATGAGAACTGTTTTTTTAGATATTGTTGTAATATAGCTCTACTCTACTGTAGGTTTCCCCCTCAAAGAGGCAAGTGAACATTGCTCTTAGTAATCTAAGTGCTCTTTTTGGTGTTATTCTCGTATCATTTTGGTATTATTGTGGTGTTGTTCTGGTTATATTGTTTCTCATCTTCCATTTCTATCATTTTATTTATGTTCTGCATACTTTTTATATCTAGAATACTACAATCACATTACTTACGCTCAGACAGGGAGGGTTTAGGAGCATGCCATTTAAATCACTAAAGGAAAAATAATTTAAACTACAAGAAGTTAATCTATGGAGAGAAATGGGTATACATGTTTTTCGCACAATCGCCCAATATTGGCATAGTATTAAACAAATTATATATATAAAAATGAGTTTCTCGCTTACCAGAATTTAAGGGATATTGTGAGCGAGATCAACGATGGGAGGGAGATTAGAGTTGGCACAGACATTCTAGAAATTAAAAGGAATGGACATGAGATACCACCTCCAACTAATGTATTCATGACGCTAGATGGAACAATAACCCTCAAGGAGAATCCGAGGAAGAGAACTAGACCTTACGATAATCAGAACATAATGTCCATGTATTTTTTATAACCCATAGTTAATTAAAATCATTCAAATCAATACAAGTTGTAAATAAGATGATAGGAAATAAATTACTATAACATCGATGAATTCTTAACAATACAATTTAAAAGGAGGGATGTATGAAACTTATAATTTCTTTGAACAATAATATTACCATATATAAATTCTGAGCGCGTGTCTAGATAGGAGCATCTATATTCAATACAATGGTATAAAATTCAATCCATAAATTATAAATCACTAAAACTGTAATAATACAGTAATCGAGATGATCATTTTCGTTGTTGATCTTCAAATCCAACATTGCGCAATGACTCTCTTTTTCTCCTGCTAGTCAAGAGACCTCATTATTACCTCCCAACCAATGCTAGGGGTACTCTTCTTCCCCCTTATCCCCCCGAGACGCAAAGGGGCCATGCACACAAAAACAAAATAATACTCTAGTTCCCAGCTTTCTTCGGAAGGTAGAGCCACCAGTCTGCCTCATCCTAGGTATCCCAACTCTCACAAGTAAAACCAGTCAAAATTTCTGCAACATAAATTTACCCATAACCAGAGTTTTTTTTTCTTTCTCATCTAGACCATTTGTTTTATAGAATTTTCTCAATGACACATCCCCAATTACACAATTAATTCATTTTTTAATTAAATAATTTATAATTATCTCCCCCGTACACTTGTCACCCTTTCCCCAAGTTGCATAAGTAAATTTCCTAATTTATTTTAATTACAGTCAATTTCCCTCACCTTTCCTAAAAGCGCTCCTTAAATCACTCCTAGTTGTCTCTTTATTCCCCTTATTCCCAATTAATGACTAGCGCCTTACTAAATCTAAGTTGAGTTAAAATATGATTCTTTTGTAGTTATAGTAGGTTTAACTAGACTCTAGATTCCTTTCTATGCGTACACATTCTCTCATATTTGTTTCTTTCTTATTTTAAAAACTCTCTTTTGAAGTTTTCTTACCAATATGTGCCTTAAATCAAATATTTAAGATTATTTCATTTTACTTAATTCTTGAATTTATTTACCTCATTCCCCTTTTGATTTAGTTAATAATTGAGTTTTAGTCTTCTCACCTAACTTAGACTTAGGATTAATTTTTTAATAGGCTTACACTTTCACCTGGGATTTACAATTAATAATTTCAATCCTTAATTAATTAAATATAAGAATGCATAAACATTTTACAAGGTTTGATTATTCGCTCAAGGTTTTCTAGGCCACCTAAATTTATTGACTCAAGTTTTGTTTCTGCGACATGCCCTTCAATACACACTCCATGATCCGAGGGTGCCACTCGCCTTTGAATAGGTTTGGTAGTTGTCCAACCCCTGGAGTAACCACTCCATTTGGATGACCTTGTGAGAGAATAAGGGATTCTAAGGAATAAGGACCCCACCTTATTGCATGCCCCTTAGAAATATTCGTGAGCAACTGTCTCAGTTTTCCCTCACGATATCATGGAGCTCTCGAACTAGTTAATCGTTAAACTACAATTCAAGCCACGACGTGAGTGCTACTAGGCTGCGATAAGGAATTTGCCACACCTCTTCCTCAATATATAGTCTATGTGTATGGCCCCTTTACACCGTATGTGAGTCATATTAGCAAGAATTTGTGAGCCTGCATCCATCAACGAAACACTGTGAATGATCCATATACGAAATCATACTATAATTGATCATATGTTACATATTCATAAATGAAATACTCAAACCAATACAATCTATTTCCTGACTCAATATTGACTCCAAAAAGTTCTGTTTATTCCCTAGGCATCTACAATCCATCAAGTGTCCTGCACACTCAAGGAAACTCGTAAATAGCATCTGTCAATACACATATATCAAATAACATAAAATCATACTCCATCAACATCATCATAAGAATCCATAAGAAAAACAAATAACCATGTACTATAACCAAATCATTTGCATGCAAGTGTCCTCAAAGAATAAGTCAATAACATGTGCTCAGAAGAGTGGGATGTTACAACCACAATAGTGTTATCGTAACTAGCTTTAAATATAAAACTATGGTGTTACAAGGAGATCAAGAATAAGAAAAGGTTGATTTGCTACAATGTTTCCATTAATCCTAAGTTTGAATATCAAAGTTAGTGAAACTCAAAAGCAAACAAGACCCAAAACATTATGGGATGAAAGAATTTGTAATATTTTCAATTTTAACAAAATAAATCATTTTATGATGGTGAACGTGTACTACCACTAATATTTATACTGAGTCAACCTGTGAAAACCAAAGTGAACTAAATGATATTATTTATTTCATCTTAAAATAAGCATAATACAAAAAAATAATTAACTTTTTTTTAAAAGTTTAATAAAAAATATTAATTTCAATAGATAATAGCATCATCATTGTCAATAAACATAATATTTGTATTTACAATTTTTGTTAAAAAATATTTTGTGCTAAAAAAACATTTATTTAAAAATGACTAAAATTATGTCATATTCTACAATTTGTAATAGTTTCATAATTTCAGTTTTATCTTATACTTGGTTGTTATTTAAGTGTTTAAATTGGATGTTCATCATTGCCTATAAAAAAAAAATATTTATAATGTGCCAATATTTTCACCACCCTTAAATTTTGTTTACATTTAAGGCAATAGCTTATTAATTTTAGGTTCAAAAATTTTAAACAAAAAATGTTATTAAATGGGAGAAGTTTATATTTGGATCATCCACAGATAAAAACATGATGTTTAAATTAATAATAGACATAATTAACTTAGAATAAATATAAATGGAAAATATAGTTTTCTTAGGAAAATTCCCCCTAAAACATTAGATTCATGCTAAATTATCCAACCCTACAAAATTCTAAGTTGCACAAAGTTTCAATAGATTTAGTTTTGTAATAGAATTTTGGCATAACATTGCTTGAATATTAGTTATCTAACAATTACAATTTCAAATAACGAGAGATTAGTTATGAAGCCACTCATAAGAAATTAAATTCATAAAACAAATACCTAGAAATAGTTACACTAGAGAATATTAGTTATCTAACAATTACAATTTCAAATAACCAAGATTAGTTATGAAGCTACTCATAAGAAATGAAATTCATAAAAAAAAAATACTTAGAAATAGTTGCACTAGAGAAGCTCTTCACATATACATCAAACATAATGGAGAAATAGAATAGACCCTTTAAATTTAGGCAAATCTTTTTGTATGTAGTTTCTAGACTACAATATTTGAAGTTTCAACATTTTCTTTTTCACACCATGCAATTTCCTGTATATTTATCTATTTAAGTATGATTTTCTCATCATAAACCAACTCTTATTAAATATATATTAAATAAGTGTCCAATTTCTGAGTAGAAGTCATTAAAGATAGGTAGAGTATTAAAAAGTTAAAATTATATATATATATAATTTTAAGGTCATGGATAACACAGATGCGGGTGTTGATTTTGGCAAAGAAGCATGTCATCGAAGCATGAGAAAGATGCTAGGTGGCCTACACCTCGCATCCCATTAAACCATTCTTCATGCGCATTAAATCCTTCATTCCTTGAGAGGTAATCGACAATCATGATAATGAATTTCACCTGGTTCAATGAATATCACATGGTACAAAGGAAATAACACCCAAATATGAAATCTCAAGTTCGGATCCGTTGGGGGTCATGAAATATCCCTGGCTTTGTCAACCTCAAAAAAATTGCGGTATTACTCTATGGGACCTTCTTGGCTTGGTCTATGAGACTAGATACATCTCCCTCCTCATGAGAAGCAATGCTCTGTTTAAATTTGTTTATTATGGTCATTGGTCCAACAAACTTTTGAGACACTTGAGAGCCACCGCTTCCAGAGGAAGAGGAGGCAAGGTCCTCCTATGGAGAATAGAGTTTACCAGTTCTACTGGGGTAGGATATAGTGACGAAATTCTGAGCAACTTGCATAAAATTATTGACAATTAGGAGACAAAGGTGTTGGCCCGACACATGACAAGTTATTAGATAAATCAATGAAGAGCTCATTACTGGATGGTGAAGAACTGGTTAGATAATAATTTTGGTTGGAAGAGGGCACCTCTGAACCATCCTCACTAGATGAAGATGAAGCCTCTCACAAGACTCCTTGAAAGGCTCTAGTCTTTGCATCTCAACCGAGAAAGGAATTGACCTTTCCCTTGAAGAAACATGAAGAGGACACTGGTGCAACGAGCATGTGAGTGGGAAAAATGAAGCACAAATGAAACAAAGATGCAACGAATCAACCCTCTCCATGTAATTATTTTTAATTTCCACCCAATAAAAGTGGGAAATCTCATCGAGTGAAGATTCCTACTCCTGCCCGGTAATGGAATATTTTCCTGAAGAAAATGCCACTAGTTCTCTGGAATTTTCATTTTAGTCTTCTTATTTCTATCACTTTCATCCATTTCCAGTTGTACAATAATATAGGAATAAATAATATTATAGTTGTCATCACAAGTTATTTATATGTAAACTTTATGAACAAATCTTCTTTGGCCTCGTTTCCCTCTTCAGGGAAGGCTCATCCTTCTATGGGATGTTATAAATCTTAGAGTTATGAATGGGGGTCTTCCCACTTTTCGCCACCCTGATATACCCATGAAAAATTTCATGTTATTTCTTTGTATATTAATAGAAGTTCTGAGTAGAGGAATGTTAGAAAAAAAAGGTTAGGACCAATCTAGACACCAAATTGGTGTATGGAACCCCTTGTTTGTTGGTGTCAGTGTCAAAGTGTTCATAGAGCTCTACAAAAAATTTGGTCCATGCAATATACCCATGTCGTGCATTTTTATTCCATTTCCACCATTTCTAACATTCAGGATCCATATAGAGAACAACATAATGAAGTTTCACCATCTCTTTGGTAATGCTATGAAGAGAGAAATAACACTCCATTTGAGTGACCCAACCTGTTGGGTTGGAGCCACCAAATGTTTGACCTCAACTCGGGGACGATGAGGGTCACAATGAAAGGAGTTGGATTGAAAAATCATAGAATGAGGGGAATCGACACCATCCTAAATAAGGGTGTCAATGAGATTTATACTCATATGGAGTTAGACTTCGATCTCAATAATATTGTAGTGTTGAAAGGCCCAAATTCTTGAAACAAAAAATGTATAGTAATTTTGTAACCAGAATGCAGGAGGTAAAGTTGCAAAACAATAGATCCTGTTTGTTTTGTTTATGTTTCTGTCCCAAGGATTAGGGTATTCAGTGTTTATACATAAAAGGTTTTCCTTTTTCTATAACTATCTGATATAAATGTGAGGTCGAATAGTAGTACTGAACCCAATATTTTAGGGAACCAACTAAGGAGGCTAGAATGTGCCCTTAGCTATACTACCCAACTACCAAGGTACTAGAGAGTATCTTTCTGAGAAAGGATGATATTAGGGGCTAAATTTCGGTCATGGGCTAATTTTCCATGGTTTTTCCCAAAAAAGATTCTTCATTCTAAAAGTGATTCGCCCAAATTCTATAGGATAAAATTATTTTACCTTAAAAATCACCAAAAATTTATATAAAATATATAAAATATTTATAAATTTGAATATTTTTACAAAAATATCGCCAAACATTTATAGTTGGCATATGAAGGATTAGTAAGATTTGCCAAGGTTTCTTACAATTTAAAATAAATATCCATCCTTAAAATCATCCATGTTTCTGAGTGTTTTTCTCGGTGGCACTATAGAAGTTATCCGACCTATTGGTTTATCTACAGAGGGCTTCAAGATATCTAGGTTGACCTGTATACAAGTGTTGTCTGATGCACTACCACTCGAAGGGGTACCAATAGGGGTTACGAGGGTGGCCAACAATGTGCGCTTAAGTACCAATTGTAGTTCCTACATGTACGCTTCCCTGGCCATGGATTTATGTGTCGAATGACATATCTCTAGATAGATTTAATACGTTGAATACGTCTCTACCCTCGAAAAAAGTAACCCACAATTTTCTCCCAAGGAAAGTGCTCTAATACTACTTGTAAGGTACCAGATTGATTATAATAGCAGAAAAATAGAGACACTGGAACAACTGAGTATATGAAACCACACCACCAAAATAATACCTTTATTGATAGGAAACAATGTTCACTTGCCTCTTCGAGGGGGAAACCTCCATTAGAGCAACGCTCTATTACAATAATTCTACATACATGAGGGGTTATGGAGGATAGGTCGCTAACAAAATTCAAATTTTGATTGCATGAAAATGCAAATATGATAGTAATAAACAATTTACCTCGTGTCTTATGTCCTAAAGAGGGATGGTTTTACTATTGAGAGGAAATGAAAATTTGTGATAATTTCCAAAATTTGGAAATGTACGGAATCTACGAATGGAGTTATCCAAGACAATGTAGAGCATAGGAAACATGGTATCTTTGGAAGGACAATGAGCATCGATGATTTCTTGAGATTTTGGAAGCAGAGGATGCACTATAACAATGAAAATTGATTTGGTATTTTTTTTATTTACCCTACTGTGATGTGCCTGATGATAGTGAGGCACACTAGTGTGTAATTGTCAATGTAACCGATGCACTTTATTCAATATGTGTCATTTCTATTATAAAGTATGTCAATTCTTTCTAACATCGATGCACCAGTGTGTGATTGTTCATGTACACACTGGTTTCTATCGACCTTAAAGGCACACTGATAAAAAAAACTCTAGTCACCTTCATTCACTAACAACCTCCACTATAAACAAAGAAAGGATAGCTTTTTCAGGGAGATCCCATAATAACTTATCCAAGAAGGTGTTCTCCTTGTAGTAATTAAAATTAATGAATATTCCTTTAATCACATCACTTTTTCTCATGTCTACAAGGAAAGTAACAAGGAAGCTGATACGATATCCAAGGATGGCATGAAATTGCAAGAAGTCAAATGGGAGATCAAAGGGCCCCAACAAGGACAAAATTCTACTTATTTTTATGAATCATGGCTTTAAGAATTTCTCCGTTTCTTAGATGAATTTCTAAAATACTCTTATATAGTGATAACCCACGAATTTTTGGAATGGTTCAGGAAGTAAATGTTGGTTTATGATATTTTCTTTTTTAATAGTGATTCTAATATTTTCTATATTATGGTTGTCTAAAGGGTGGTGTGTAACCCATTGATATGGAACAATTTGTGTATATGTAAATTTCAATATTGATTTATATATGAGTACTTGGTTGGTTTTTAATCACAATTTTTTAAGATATTGAAACATAAAAAAATGAAGAAGGTAAATTTATGTGAATAAGTTGTATTGTTTGAATATACGAAAATTATGAAATTTAAACATACAAAATTTAGTGACATAGTTATTTTTGAAGTGATTAGACTTGCATCTTCAAATTCTGCGTAATAAAGGGTAGTGAATAGTTATTGATACCTTCAAACTAATAATAAGAATTTTAGATGACCAAACATTTGTGTGTGTGTTTACTATTTAGTTGACTAAAATCTTAATACAATGCTTTCTTAAGGTCTGATAAACCAAATAAAAGTTAAGGGATATAATGAAAGAAATTTAAAAAGGTTAAAATTGGGTAGCACATATTTCCATAAAAACAAATTAAATTTGTAGTAAATAGATTCGCTTAAAAAAATATATCGATGACCTTATCTCAAGGGTTTTGCCACATTTTAAACTAACCCAAATATAGATAAAACTTCAAAATTGACTAAAAAAAATAAATAGTTAAACCCCTAAATTTGAACAAGAAAAGAAAAAGTGCTCTATACATAGATTGTTCCATCTTAGGTAAACTTTGGGTAGATAGAAAGAGTTAAAGTATGTAAACTATAATGAACCTCGAATGTATATACATACATATGTCTATATCACTACCCAAATAAAAAGACATTAAAATAAATCTAGAACAATATATGAGAGTTTGGTGAGTAATAATCTCACTACCTAGCTAAAAAGAAATTAAAATAAATCCAAAATAATATATGAGAGTTTGGTGAGTAATAAACACCTCACAGTAGTGTTAAATGCATCCTTGGATTTAAGGTAATTTTGGATTTCATAATGCACATTTGAAAGTGTATACCATTTAATTTTTTGTCTTTCATTATATAATAATTTGTTTTTAAGTTTACGACCAAGTCCAATTGGTAAGTGAGACACCAATTTGTGCGTGAGACCTCATTGTTATACTTGTTAAATGCGGAATCAACAAATATTCATTTAATCTAATGAGAAATAAACAAGATCAATATCAATCACATACACACAAAATATGACACAGAGATTTACGTGGTAAAACCCTTCTTGCAAGGGAAACCTCCACGGGGCAATGATAATCGGTCTTTGATTATTGTTCAAGGGAGATAAATACATCGACCATCAAGTTTAGGCTTCCAATGGTACATACAACCATTTGACCACTCACTCTTCTCCACTTCACTATATCCTCTCATTCGATTGTGCCTTCATATGGGCTTACATCAATATATAACAAACTTCATTTATTTACAAAATTGTTTATCCAATTTACTGCATACATACCAAATTGGTATATTTGGTTGAACAAACCAATACAAAATAGGATCCATGAAATCTGCTCATATCACCAAATCTAGGAAATTAGTTGGCATATTCAACAATCTCCACCTTGACAACAGTTTACTTGATCTATCATGATCAAATTATTCATAACCTCTTGTACAAGACAAGAGAAGCCATGCACCATCGTAGCTTCTCTAAAAGTATTGGTTTTGTGAACATGTTTGCACAATTCTCTTTTGTATGAACCTTTTCAAGAAAAATTCCACCTTCATCAATGACATGTCTTACAAAATGGTACTTAATAGGAATATGTTTAGTTTTACTGTGGAAGGATGGATTTTTAGCCAAGTGGATAGCAGTTTGACTATCACAAAGTAGCTTCACTTTATCCTGCATCCTTCCAAACTCACCAAACAAACCTTGTAACCAAACCACCTCTTTGCAAGCATGCGAAGCAGCTATGCATTCTACTTCTTTAGTGGATAAAGAAACAATGTTTTGTATCTTTGACATCCAACTAATAGGTCAACCTACAAGAGTAAATACCTATCCTGAAGTTGACCTCATCTTGTCCAAATCATCTGCAAAATCAGAATCAACATATCCACAGACTAACTCACAACCACCATTATAGGTGATACAGTAATCACGTGTGCCCGTCAAATACTGAAGCACCCATTTCACTGCTGCCCAATGCTCTTTAACTGGATTTTCCATATATATGTTGACAACCCCAACTGCATATGAAATGCCTGGCCTTGTACTAACCATCGCATACATTAAAATTCCTACTGCATTATCATATGGTAATCGAGACATATGTTCCTTTTCTTCTTTTGTACTAGGACATAAACTTGAAGAAATATTAAAATGGGAAGTGAAAGGGACTGAAACTGGTTTCACACTATTCATACCAAACCTCAAAAGTATTTTCTCAACATACTTCTGTTGTGACAACCAAATATTACCATTCCTCCTGTCTTTGAATATCTCCATGCCCAAAATCTGTTTTGTTGCTCCTAGATCTTTCATATCAAACATCCTAGCCATTTGAGCCTTTAACCTGTTGATCCCAGTTATGATTTTTCTTTCTAAAAGCATATCATCAACACACAATACTAATATAATGAATATGCCATTATTCAATTTCTTAAATTAAACACAATGATCATACTCGCTCCTTGTATAATTTTGGCTCATCATGAAATAGTCAAATTTCTTGTACCATTGTCTAGGCGACTGCCTAAGACTATACAATGATTTCTTGAGCCTACAAACAAATTTATTTTTTCGATTCTGAACAAACCCTTTAGGTAGTTCCATGTAAATTACCTCATCCAAATATCCATGTAAGAAAGAAGTTTTAACATCTAGCTGCTCCAACTCCAAATCAAGTAATGCAACTAATGCTAACACAATTTGAATTGAAACAATTTTAACAACTGGTAAAAAAATATCATGAAATTCAATACCTTCTTTCTGAGAATATCCTTTTGCAACCATCCTTTCTTTGTACCTCTCTACCTTATCATCAACACCCTTCTTCAACTTGTAGACCCACTTGCAACCTACAGTTTTCCTGTCTTCAGAACCCTTCACATCTTCTTGATAGAATGAAGGTTCATCATCATTAGTAATTAAAGAAACTAATGAAACAAAATCATCATACCTTCTTAGAGGATTTGTGACCTGTGTAGACCTCCTTAGGGAATTTTGTGGCTCATACACATTATGTTGACTGTCATCAACATCCATGTTTTTCGTTGCAGGAACCTCTTCACGAACATATTCAAAAACTTGTTCATGTTTACTTTTGCCTGTAGTTAAACATGTTTCAAACTGAATTTGTTGATACTTTGGTACTTCTTCCTGTTTCATTTGAACATCTACATCTGATTTGATGAGAGATGATTCATCAAATATTACATCTCTGTTAATGGTGATCTTGTGGGCAGTAGGATCCAACAACCTGTATCCCTTAATAACATCACCATATCCAACAAAGACAAGCCTTTTTTATTTTGGATCTAGTTTAGAATGTTGATGTTTCAGAATTAGAGAATAGGCCTCACAACCAAAAAATTTAAGATTAGAATAATTAAAAAGGTGATCTATCCATACCTCTTCTAGAATATTGCACTCTTTTTTTGTGGATGGTGATCGATTCACCAGATAACAAGTTGTAGATACTTCTTCTACCCACAGTTCCTGCTGCAAGTTCGCATTACTAAGCATACTCCTTGCTCTCTCTAGAAGAGTCTTGTTCATGTGTTCAACAACTCTTTTTTGATGAGGAGTATAGGCAGTGGTTTTATTCCTATAAATCCCAAACTCCTTGCAATAGTTCTCAAATTCCATTGACATAAATTCACCACCATTATCATTTCTTAAACATTTAACGGACCTACTAGTGCTCTCTTCCACTAAAGCTCTAAACTTCTTAAAAATAGTACATACATCAGCCTTTCTCTTCAATATATAGATCCAAACCTTCCTAGAGAAATCATCTTTAAAAGTAACAAAGTATGATGATCCTCCATACAAAATAGTAGGGTATGGTCCCCAAACATCAGAATGGATATAGTAAGGGATTTCTTCATTGGTGTGTCTTCTTGTTTTAAATTTCTGCCTATTTTGTTTTCCATAAATACAGTGCTTGCAGAAATCTAACTTTAAAGACTTTAGACTAGGAAGTAACTTGCGATCAGATAATACCTTCAATCCTTTTTCGCTCATATGGCCCAACCGTTGATGCCATAGTCGAATAGAATCACTGTCATTCTCAGATACAACTGTCGCATGATCTAACACATTTCTTCCTTCTAACAGAAACATGTTTCCAACCTTCTTTTCTTTCATGATGAGTAATATTCATTTGAAGACTTTCATAACTCCACCTTGAACAATACACTTATATCCTCCAATATCTAAGACTCCCAAACAAATTAGCTTCTTTCTAAGATCAGGTACATGTCTCACATATGTTAGTATCTTAACAGATCCATCAAAAATATTAATTCGAATGCTACCAATTCCCACAAATTTACATGAAATATTATTTCCCGTGTAAAATATTCCATCATCTATAGAATGGTAAGTTATAAACTAGTTTCTATGAAGACACATGTGATTTGAAGCACCAAAATCTAATAACCATTGTTGATCATAACGTGAAGCAATACTAATTGATAAAACTTCATTAGTCATACCTAAACTTGTTGTTGAACCTATTTCAGTTGCATTTTCTTCCTTCATCTCTTTTAGAGGGTCTTCTTTGGAGGCTTGTTGTCGCTTCCAACAATCCTTCTTCACGTGACCAGATTTTCCACAAAACCAACACTTAAGCTTGCTCTTCTTTCCCTTCGATTTTGACTGAGAGAAATCCCTCTGACCTTGTCCTCTTTCTTTAGGTCTTCCTATGGCCACCATTGCCTCAGATGTAGAGGTTTCTAAATTGGATTTCTTCCTTGTTTCCTCAGACAGTAATGCTCCAAAAATAACATCAAACTCAATACTTTCTGTTGCGCTAAAACTAATAGAGGTAATAAAGTGATCCCATGACTTGGGCAAAGAACATAATAATGTAATTTCCTTGTCTTCAGAATCGAATTTCACTCCCATGCTAGTCAAATGAACTAAGAGAGTATTAAAAGTATTTAACTGATCATCTATTTTCATACCTTCTTTCATGCAAAAACTGTACAATTTTATTTTCAAGAAGATCGTGTTCGCAAATAATTTAATCATATACAAGATTTCCATCTTTGTCCAAAAACCGATTGTTGTCTTCTCCATAACAATGTTGAACAAAACATCATCGACCAAACATAGACATATGGCACTTAGTACTATGGCATCAATCTCTTCCCACTCTTCATCTGAAATGGTCATGGGTTTCCTTGATTTTCCCAAAATCATCTTCACCATGCCTTGTTGCACGAGCAGATCATGTATCTTTACCTTCTAGATCTCAAAACTTTTCTTGCCATTTAACTTCTCAATTTCAAACTTTTCACTCCGAGGTTTCTCCATTTCGATCTTGAGCCCACTAGATAAGAGTTTTGCAATAGGCACACCCCCTAAGAAGAGATACCAATGTCATTTTTTGAATGCATAAAATTCGTAAGTGCAGCTATGAAATCGACGCTCCCTTCAATAGTCGAGACTAGCATTGGTGCTCCCTGCAATAGGTGAGACCCACGTCGACGCTCCCTACAATAGGCTAGACCCATGCTGATGTTGAAATGAACTCTCCCTTGCAGACTAGAGCCTAGCGTCGATGTGAAATCAACGCACCTGCACAATGATGGCATTGCTACTCCTCAACGACACTGCTGCTTCTCAAATTTTACCTCCAACTCTGCTCTGATACCACTTGTTATACTTGTTAAATGCGGAATCAACAAATATTCAATTAATATGATGAGAAATAAACAAGATAAATAGAAATCACATACACACAAAATATGAAACATAGATTTACGTGGTAAAACCCTTCTTGTAAGGGAAACCTCCATGGGGAAATGATAATCGGTCTTTGATTATTGTTCAAGGGATATGAATGCATTAGCCATCAAGTTCAGGATTCCAATGGTACAGACAACCATTCGACCACTCACTCTTCTCCACTCCACTATATCCTCTCATTCGATTATGCCTCTATATGGGCTTACATCAATATAGAACAAACTTCATTTAGTTACAAAACTATTTATCCAAATTAGTGCATACATACCAAATTGGTAGAGTTGGTTGAACAAACCACTACAAAATAGGATTCATGAAATCTTCTCATATCCATCAAATCTAGAAAATTAGTTGGCATATTCAACACTCATTTGTGGGACAAGAGACCCCCTCTACACAACTATTTGACTATTAAAGTCTAAGAATGTTAGGGTCCTAACCCGCACATAGGTAGAACAATATATTCAAATGTAATAAAGGTCAACATTAATAAGGCCTTGCAATAAAATAGAATAAGTT
>JASDQU010011868.1:351660-370035 GCA_032191745.1 Picea mariana | reverse complement strand
CTGTATTATCAATACGAATTATTAAAACTTATTACAATGATATCATGTTCAACAACAGCTTACCAGACTCACCACTGTTCTGCTACATTTCGTTGCTCTGTCTGCCTCACTGCCTTCCTGCCCATAGGACTTGCACTGTATGTTCTTCTGCTTTTTATGCTCTGTGCACCATTCCTCTTCAATGCACCTTTTGTCTTCTATGCATTTCAGCTGCTGCACTCCACCTCCTTCTTTACACCTCCATCACTCACAACAGCAATAACCATCGCAACTCCAATAGCAACAGCAACCCCATCTCTTCTATGTCCCATGTACTTATATCTTCTATGCACCTTATGCATGCAATGTGCGCCATCCTCTACATCCTCACACCGCGTCGATATCCTCCACATCTCGAGTGCTCTGCCTATTCATCGCAACTCTTTAGCTTCTCTAGTGGTTCCCACCACGCATCCAGCATCACCGAGTGTTCTGCTAAGATTCCTTTTTCTCTCTGGTAGTTGAGACTCTTCGTCTTCTCTGTTATAGTTGATCTCACCCTCTCTATTTCAGTTACAGGCTCCAACCCTCTTCCAACTGTCAATCGCCCATATGACCAATATTCATCCCATTGGAAGATTCCCACAAAGACTCTTCAACTCCTCTGGCAGTCACACCAAAATCTCTTCGAATCTTCTGGCATAAACCATCAATGGTTTCTAGCAATTACACTATGAGGAGCAACATTAGCCCTCCTATTATGCTCAAATTCACCTGCACCATTGGATTAACTCTGAACGATATTGTTGTTATTTACATGTTTCGCTCTTTCACAATTCGGAGATTCTGTGATGAGACATCTTGACTCTCCATGTCACAAGCTCCAAAAAGGAGCTTGGCTTCTCTAACTCCCTCCTCTATGTGACCACAGGTGGTGACCACCGGTTACAGTGACAATTCACCTTTTCAGTATTTTGGCATTCGTATGATCCAGTGTCTCGACACTCCCATACGCGATCCCCGAAATTCCTAGGCGGAGCTCATCTGCACTAGGTCCTTCCTCCACGTGACCATAGGCGATGACCATCAGTTACAGCGACAATTCACCTTTTCAGTATTTCAGCATTCATATGATCCAGTGTCTCGACACTCCCATATGCGATCCCCAAAATTCTGAGGTGGAGCTCATCTACACTAGGTCCTTCCCCCACGTGACCACATGTGGTGACCACAGGCTGCGCTAAAAGGTGTTGTGAACTCATGATCTTCATCGACCCTAATCGACGGTCCACGATCTCGATGAATCAATGGTCCAGATATTTTCGCGATCTCACATCTCACTATTCCTTAGATGGAGGTTCTCGTCACTCCAAGTCGCGATAGGCGAAACTCCGAGATGGAGGTGGATCAACGGTCCAGAATCTTGGTGTATTGATGGTCCAGATCTCTTCGTGAATTTGCATATCACAAGTTTGAGCCTCTTTCCTTTGAATTTCCCGACCTGCGAAACTCCGAAATGAAGTCTTTTTGGTGCTCTGATCTTTCACCACACATCCTCTTCATCCAACAAACCACGACTATCCTATCCGCCTTGCAGCTTCACCATATCTAATAGCTATTGGTCCTTCGTAGTTACCCCAGATCCTACAAACCATATCTTCTCGTGATTTCGCCACTTCACCGTGTAAGTTCTTGACACTTTCAAGTCTCGATCTACGAAACTCCGAAATGGAGTTAAACCAACATAATTCGGCATTTCATATTTCGCCTCTTCTTGCACTTTAATGAATGTGCAGGTTCTCCCTAATCCAATGATGGTCGGATCTTATGCTCAGATCTGACACCTAAGATCTTTCCTCCTCTTCTGCGCGTTCTTCTTTTCTACAAATAGATCTGACAGTCCTCCTTCTTTCAGGAATTTTGGAACAGATCCAACGATCACTGACGCTTCTCCTCCCGATCTTACTCATCCTCCTTACTTGGAAGAATTTCTAAGTGTCAAGGGCCTCAACCTTTGATCCACTTGAGATCCTGAGTACGCTATCTCTCTTGAGCTTTAGCAATGAGTTAACCTCGTCCCTGGTGCACACCTATGCACTGCATTCGAATCTGCGCTAATTCCTCCTGAGATTACTTTGTTTCTGTTTTTCCATCGATGCACACTCTGATCCTGCCATCAATGACAAGCTCACTTTGCCTGTTAAACCTGCCAACAATCCTCTTCACTATCTCTTCTGAACTTATTGAGCTTACTCTGTAGCATCTTCCTAAAATACTTCTAATGCCTGTCTATTACAATCTTCCTGTATTCATGCAATCTTCACTACTGTACTTGCCATCAATGACAAGCATACGCTGCCTGATAAACATTTCCCAACACCGCCAACCCTGGAGTTCGTCTTTCAATTTGTACATGGAGGAACTCTGAGTGATGTTTGGAGGAAACAGAATATAAGTGCAATGTTGATCCAGCCAGCCCGCAAGTCCGCTTGTCAATTTGCATATCGCATAACTCTTGGACACTATTTGTAGGACACAGAAAAATAGAGGCCCAATTTTGAGCCCGCCATCCCGAGAACTCGCGATCCAAAAAGTGGCTAAGTATGGAATGTGGGATCCATACATTCTCTATAAAATCTCATGTCCATACTTATAAAAGTACATATTATGTATTATTCATTTTTTCCAAAAATTTCTTGGTGCGGAAATTGGTGGATTCGCATCTTCATAATTCAGTTACATCGACTGCTTGCTCGTTTCATATTGAACAAAATTTTTGGTGTAATTAAATTGTACGGTATCAATATTTAATATTAATAATTTAGTATTGAAAAAAATGTTTTTAGAAAATGTTAAATAGTTGATAGGGATTAACATCCATGAGCAATTGCAATCTTGAGGCAGCCAGACCTGGAGTCTGTCTGTCAATTTGTCCGTAAACAATTGCAATCTTGAGGCCGCCAGCCCTGGAGTCTGTCTGTCAATTTGTATATCATGGGACTCTGACTGTTGTTTGGATGACACAGAACAATAGGAGTGCAATGTTGAGCCAGCCAACCTACAGGTCCACTTGTCAATTTGTATAACATAGAATTCTAGGTGTTATTTGTAGGACACAGAACAATAGAGGCCCAATTTTGATCCCGCCAGCCCAAGAACCCGTGATCCAGAAAGTGCCTAGGTATGGAATGCAGGATCTGTACGTGTTGTATAGAATCTGATATCCATATTTTATAAAATTACATATTAAGTATGTATTACTCATTTTTTTGGAAAATTTCTTGGTGTGGAAGTTGGGGATTTCACATCTTCATATTTCAGTTACTTTTATATCACCATCTTGACTGACCGCTTTCCCGTTTCATGTTGTACAAACTTTTTTGTCTAGTTGAATTGTACAATATCGATATTTAATATTAATAATTTAGTATTGAGAATACTTTTTTTAGATAATGTTAGATAGTTGATATGTACTACCATACATAAACAAGCACAATCTTGAGGATGCAAGCCCTGGAGTCTGTCTGTCAATATGTATATCATGGAACTCTGAGTGTTGTATGGAGGACAGAACAATAGGAGTGCAATGTTGAGCCAACTAGCCCGCACGTCCGCCTGTCAATTTGTATAACGCAAAATTCAGAGTGCTATTTTTAGGGCACGGAACAATATAGGCCCATTTTTTAGCCCGAAACCCCATAATCCCAAAAGTGGCTAGGTATCATATCAAGGCTACTTGATTCGATAGGAAAACGTAGTTCAATTATTAATAAATAAACTATAAAGTAAAATTAATGATATATATCCTATAATATTAATATTAAATATTGTATTCATTATTAATATGTGATAATGTTTTGTTAAATTTTATTCAATTAATTATTCCTATTTATTTTTATTTTTCATTTTTTATGTCCCGCTTGTTCCGTGATATACATTTTGCACCCAACACTTATTTCATATACATTTTGCACCCAACAATTCTAGACTCACGGTTTGGCTAGTCATGCATATGTATCACGAGTCCGACCGACCACAACATGAGATTTAGTAATTTATAGAATATTATAACATTGTACCAAGATTTATTACTAGTTTTCTGTAAAATTTCTAGGTGCGGAAGTTGGCAGATTCACGTCTTCAGATTTCACTAACTTTTTATATCACCAACCCGAACAACTGCTTCTCTGTTTCATATTGTACAAACTTTTTGGCTCAGGGTTTTCCGAATAGGAGAGTTACCAGATAGGCTGGTTCAATATTGCATTTCCATTGTTCCATCTCCTGCAAACAACACTTTGACTTCTGTGATCTACAAATTAGCAAACAATTTGAAATAAAATAATATATACTATGCAAAGTCTAATGCAACAAGAATCTAAGAGAGAGGACATTAAAATTCAAATTCATCATTGTTATACTTGCGGTGAAGCTAACAGTACAAAAAATTTACTTAAACATTAAAAAAAATGATTTTCTTGTAACTTTTCGATGCTTCTCTTGTACAAAGAGATCCTGGAAACTATAGACATCAATCGATGTATCTATTCCTTGATTGAAGAACCTGTTAACATGTTTAATGCACTCCATAGTTACTGTCAATACCATCAATGGTTCTTTCTTACAGCAATTCCCATTTCCAAAAATTGCCATCCGCTTTCTCTTTTCCCTCTTCTTTCCCTTTCTTACTCGTTTTTTCGAAAAATGTCTAGGTGCGGGATTTGGCGGATTCACATCTTTAGATATCCATTGTTTCTTTTATATCACCAGCCCAACCGAATGCTTCCCCATTTCATATTGAACAAAATTTTTGAATCGCGAGTTCCTGCATAGGCGGGTATATCTTCTGGCCCTTTTTTTGTAACTCGCCTGACCGCTTTCCATACTTGGGCATTTCTTGGAATCTTTTTTGTGGGTTTGTGGGTGGATGAAATGTACAATTCTTGGTCACAATTCACCATTACCTCTACCTTCATACTTATTTCCAGATATTCAATTATTAATCTATAATGCTAGAATATTTGTCATTACTATGAATTAAACAAAGATTTGCAGAGAAGAGTGTTATCCTTTCCAAGTATTCATTTCAAACATGATGTAACCTGTTTCGTGCACCGACTGATTGGAGCCTTTAAGGAAAAACTAATTCTTAATCTCTCTTTGTCGTCACCTCCACCTTTGCACTTTTTTCTAAATATGCAATTAGTGAGCTTTAATGCTAACAACTCATTCTGCACGAACCCTGGAGATTGTCATTGATCGACGAAAGGCTCGAGGAGATCTTCCATTGATACGCATTAAACCATAATTTGCGAGGGGGGGTATATTATCCCTCCCCAATTTTCATTTAAAACATCGTCTGGAGAAAACGAAAAATTATCGTTACCTTGTGGCAGCAGTTCTGTCCAGATACATTAAACAAATTCATCCATAATAGTCAAAGGTTCGAGTATTCTAGGTCATATTCTTACTACTCATCTCCCTCTGCCCAGGAGAAAAAAAGGAGGTGGTCCCTTAGTACACCGAGCGATATATTTCAAGCCAAAAAATTCCAAGGCAACCCTGCCTGCTCAGAGAACCTACCCAGTTTCATTGATGGTTGGTGTAGAGGTTGATCTCATCGATTCTGAGCCGAAAGAAGATGATATAATGCATGATGATACGACAATGGATGATGGCAATGTAGAGATTGTTCCCACTCCTGTGACCAAATTGAAATCAACCATAACAAATGGAACTTCCTGGCTCAGTGATGGCGGTCATGACAACACTAAAAGGATTTTCAGAAAAGAAACCGACGTTGAATGCAATAGCCGCTTTCCAGCTCGAAAGTAGGAATTCGAGAGGTCCAAATTAGTCTGTTCTGGGCAGAAAAATTTCATTGTAAGGAAATGATACGTTGATGCTCCCAGAGATATATTTCAAGCCAAAAAAAATATTCAATTGCGGGACTATTGTCCTGTTCTCTAGATATACAATTAACTTCTTGGGGAATGAGGACTAGAACTCCCATTGGTGCAAGCAAAATTTCTACTATTCATATCCTTCCATCCAGAATGGACTAATTTGGGCCTCTGAAATTGCACACGCAACCTATGTCCCTGTCGTTTTTTCGACTGTGCAGAGGCGATTTCTAGTTGTCTCCTAAATTTCATTTAAGGGCTATTCCATTTTCCCTGCAACGTTTTTCATGTTCTTCCTCACGGGAAGCTTTTGAAAACTATCAATTTTACCCCAGGATGATTCATCGAGGAAAACAGTACAAGGATCTTGCATACTGCAAATCCCATGCCTGTGTTTGAGGTAGATACGTTCAATGTTTTGGCCCAAAGAACTGGGTCCAATTTCTAAGGATAGATCTAGAATACTCATTGTTTACTTTTTAATTTTTTAAATGGATTTGGTATTAAAAAAAGTTTCCTTGGAATCTTTGTTGTTGGTTCTTTTCTGGATTTAACGTCTCTTCTCATTGGCATGGTTCGGTGGTATCGTAGCTCTTCGATATTGTATTTACTTAGGTAATTTGTTATGAGATGGAGCATCTAACAATTATATGACAATGTACTGTGTCAATCAACCAGGATTTTATGTAAACAAAAAATGGATTACACACATTTTTAAACCAACGTTCAATTATATTTGAAATGCAAAGAGAACTTAGCAATACCAAAGTACAATGTTGCAGCAAAATCGTCATTCTTGTTTCTAGACATGCAATTATTAAGCTTTAATGCTAACAACTCATAATACAAGAAGTTTAATACTTAAGTTAATATGTTGTCGTCATGGAAGAATGTATCAAGAAAACAATTACACCCACACGTTGCACTAAAATCTAATCTTCAATAAATCAATTGCTGACAATTAGTAGAAAATGAAGTTTAATATTTAAGTTAATATGTTACAATGATGGAAGAATGTATTAATAACACACCTACACCCACACATTGCAATAAAATCTAATCTTCAACAAAACATTTTCTGAAAAATAGTAGACAATGATGGTTTTGTAATAATGAGGCTTGTTTGAAACCAATTCGTGGTTACGAAAACTACCCTCTGCCTTTCTATTTTCCCACTCTTTTATCCCATGTAGTTTCTCTTCCTAGTTGCTTAATCGTTTTTTTTTTGTTTTTTTTTTCTGAAAATCCCTTGCTGTGCGGGTTGGCAGATTCACATGTTTCGACTAAGTGCTTATCCTTTGTGTAAATTGGGCCTTGATTGTTTCGTTTCCTACAAGTAGCACCCAGAGTTCCGCGATATATAAATTGACTGGTGGACTTGCACGCTAGTTGTCTCAACATTGCACTTCTATTTTTCGATGATCTCCAAACAACATTCATAGCTCCATGATATACAAATTGACACACGGGCTCCAGGATTGGTGGGCTCAAGGTTTCTATTGTTTACGGATGGAAAAGTGTTAAAACGAGCCACATACTACATTTGCGTTACATAATTTATATTAAAGGGCCAAGTATTTCTTCTATAATTATGTTTCCTACAAACAACACCTAGAGTTCCGCACTATGCAAATTGACATCCGGACTTGTGGGTTGGCTGGCTAAAAAAAATGACTGAGAGTTCCACAATATACAAATTAACACATGAAGCATACAACCGATATCGTATTACTAGTCATTGTTTTCTGTGCCCGCCAACTTCACACTTCTTTCCATGTATATATCTTGGTAGGAAATGGGATATATTTTATAGATGTAAATATATTGGCCCTTCTTTTTTGTCTTCTATACTTTGCCAAATATTCATTTCTCTTTTCCCTTAACTTTATCTTTCTCGTTATTTATTCGTTTTTACGAAAATGTTTGGCTGCATGCATGGGCTTTAGTTTTTCATTTGTTCTCTTATATCGCGACACCGATGGACCACTTCCCCATTACATACCTAGACACTTCTCCTACCACGGATTCCCGGTAGGCGGGCTCTAGATTGGATTTCTATTGTTCCATGACCTACGAACAATACTGTCACTTCGGAGATATACAAATTTACAACCGGACTCGGATCATACTGTCTTTCATATTACGGTCTACCCATCATGCCCTCCTCCGTGGTACACATTTTGCACTGAAAAATTTTGAGACATACAGTTTAACTGTCGGGTCCTCACGTCTTCTGTGGAACTATTGTCACCCCATTTTGAAGATCGTCTTTCTGCTTTCCATACTTCGCCATTTCTTCAAATTTCTTTCACAGATTGACAGGTTCAAGAAACATCCAGTTCCTTTTGCAATTGGTAGTTACCAATTATATATAAGATCTTATTTCTAGGCATGAAATTAGCAAGCGTTAATTTCAAACATCATGGAATATCATCTATGCGTTGTTGGGTTGGTCCGTTCATGAATACTTCAATCCTCACTTCCGAGAACAAGTATGCCTAACCATTTTCCTATTCCATACTTAGCGACTTTCCTGGAATTCCGCAAATATACAAACCGACTACTGAACTGCCCCATCATGCTCTCTTCCATTTTACATGTTTTGCAGTAAAAAATTCTGATACATAAGATGTGACCGTGGAACACTCGCCTCTCCTGAGTATCCCCGTAACCCTATTGTGAATCTCGTCTGACCGCTTTTTAGACCTTGGCACTTGTTCCTTTCTCTCCCCTGTCTCCGTGACCTTCACACTTGTCTATAAGAAAAGAAAAGAAAAATGTTTTAATATATATATATATGTGTGTGTGTGTGTGTGTGTGTGTGTGTGTGTGTGTCTTGTTTCTAAATATGCAATTGCTGACATTTAATTCTAACAGCTCATCATGCAGGAACCGTATAGATTTTCATTGATGGGCGAAAGGCTGGAGGAGATCTCCTATTAATATGCATTAAACCAAGATTTGTGGGGGTTATATTATCCCTTCCGAATGTTTATTTTAGAATCATGGAATGGCGTTCACATGCCGTCGCCTTGGCAGATTCACGAAACCTCCAATCCTTAATTGTTCTTCATCGTACCTGCCACCTTCGCATTTCTAAATATGAAATAAGTAAGCTTTACTGCTAACAGTTCATCATGCACCACCCATACAGATTGTCATTAATCAACGAAAGGCTCGAGGAGCTTTCCAATTCATAAGCATTTAACCAAGATTTTGTGGAGAGTTACATTATCACCTCTAACTGTTCATTTCAATCATCATCTAGAGAAAACCAACATTCTCTTAAACCTATGGCATCAACTCGACAACTTTTCTGTGGATATACAGTGAACATCTTCATGCATGAGGACTAGAACTTCCAGTGGTCCAGGGCATATTCTTATTACTCAACCCCTGTTGCCCAGAACCAAGTAATTTGGACCTCTAGAATTGCCCGAGCAGGCTATGTCCCTGAAGTTTTTTACTATAAGGACCTGGTCTCTTGGTGCGCCGATAAATTTATTTCAGACAAAAGAATTATTCCACTGCGAGACTGCTCTTATGTTTCTTTGTCACCTCAGGTCTTCCGCTAGATGTTAAAATTGTCGGAGCCAACATTGACGTTTAGAGGAGAAGATTGAAAATAGTTCCTAGCAAACAATAATAACGGGTTGGACCTCTTGCCACATTTATTGGAAGACCCTATTCTAGTTCCTGAGGATATCACAAGCTTCCAGGTTAGTTCATTTAGAAATCCATTCCACGAAATTTCGTGGTTGTTTACAAGAATAACGGGACAAGAGTCCACAACAACTGTTTCCTAGATGGATCTTTATATTTTTCATTTCACAGTCAAGGAACAAGCCATTTTTTATTGGGGAAAGTTAATTTAGCATGAAATTTGTTCCCAATTGTCAATCTTCAAAAAGGAAAAGAAATTGTATATGTCATCCTACTTAGTTTTTGCGATAGCGCATTGCTGCCAGTTTCCAGAACTGTCTCTGTCTAAGAATGTCAACTGGGAATTTGACCCAGTAACATTATGGTACCAGGCCTTATGGAAGCACAAGGATTCCCACTATTTTTATGAGGTTTTTAATGGATTTGTGGTTGTTTTCAAAGTTTTGTTGTTAGGAGAAGATGCTCCCCGCATATATGAACATGCAACTAGTTTTTTGGACAAGAAGGGGATGCTTGAACATTATGATAATTACACTTTTATAAGAATTTTGGCTCCATGGAAAAAACTTCTCTCATTCCATGTCACATTACGGACAGAATTTTCATTGCAAAAGTAGAACGACAATACAACTATTAGTTGCATCTATTGCAAAAGAAGAGAAAAAAACAGGTCATTCCTCTACCTTGGAAAGTCGGGGAGTTCGTGTTGAAAAACGTCAACAAAATCAATGAATTCACAGCGCAAAATAGCAACCCCAACCTAATATATGTTGAACTCCTAAGAGGGTTCGACCCTGATAATATTTTTTAACAACATTTAGAAACACTTGACCTCATCAATTGTTTTTTCAAAAAACACTTGCCCAAAAATAGATACACTGGTGACAATGCTCCTGTTTCTGATGTCGATGACTCATACACATTGCAGAGAAGCACTAAATTGTACAGTTAACAAGGGAAAGGCCCCGATGACAAGAGTGTCCAATCGACGAATAACACTCCAAAAAGTACAGCATCCCGAAGCATCGTTCCAATAGCCCACCACAACAACAAAGATACTCAGATTTATTCAAATGGAGGAGGAGATAATGACCCTCCTCACTCTAAAATTGATAGGTCTCACAAGCTTCCAGTAGACAAAAAGAGAAAAAAAAATGTAGCATGGGCGAAAGAGACGAAAATTTTGAGTGAGAACATAGAAATTGAGACTAATCTGGATAGCGTGCTCCACTACCTTGACTAGATCGGAGACACCATACAACATATTCTCCCAATGCACATATCCGATGCCAAAAATTTTGATGAAGATGAATCCTTCGTGTTCCAGAGTGTTGTTTTTGACAGCCAGTCCAAAACATTGATAATTGAGAAAAAAGATGTAAAAAATAAGAAAGGAAAATATTGTTCAAAGGTTGACCTTGCCAACATGCGGCCATCCCAAATCTATCAACTTCACAGGGCGAGCGAAGATGCACTTCATGATTCCATTGGAGGCATCGAAGTTGAGAATGCCAGACTAAAGAACCAGGTTAAGGAATTGGAAGAGGATTTGATTCCTATGCCACTGCCTGCCAATCCTTTGGCAATAGCCATGTTTTCCACCCTTGCAACCAACATAAAAGGATCCTCCAGCCTCCTCACATCCTGTAAAGGATATGTGGAGAATAATATCAAGAAAATAATGGAACTGGTTACTGAGGCGTGGAAAACATCACAAACCATCACTTCCCTTGGAATTAGAGAACATAGTTTGCTCAAACATTTGAAGGCAGAGTTAAAAGATGAAGAAAATTTATATCTGAACATGGTCCTTCCTTTTGGCTGCATTGTCAACGATATGATAGAAACAAAAAGAAGACAACAAGATCTTCCATCCAAAAACCAGATCGGTCAACTAAATGCATGCTGGAAAGAAAAAGTGAAGAATATGCATCTCATTGTTCAGTCATGTGAACAAGCCATATCAAAGAAAGATAAATCATTGACAAGGTTGTTAAGAATAAACTTAGCCGGAAGGACCAATGACTTCCAAGACCCTGACTTAATTGCAATCTCCTTGCCCTTAACTAAGAAAGAGTTCGATAAATAGGTTGATATGTTTAAGGCGATGTCTTTGGAATATTTTTACAACATCCTTGAATATGATCAAGCTCACATCGATGACTAGCTAGTCAACTATTCAGTACACAATGAGGAAATTCATCGGGCTCTGTGTAATCTTTCTATCAACTTCCAGGAATTAGAAAATGATCTTTTCAACATAAAAATCCGAAATGAGATCAGTGTTGCCCCAATGAGAACCTACATTGAAGAATGGCTCAAAAGGGAATTAAAGCAGGTTGTTGATGAATGACAACAGGCAGTTTCCACGATTCCAACATTCGTCAACGACATCAATGAAATGACAACCACAAGAAAATAGCAAAAGGGATCATATGTACCATCATTGTGAGTCTGTTGATAGCATCCTTCTTTGTTTATCAACCCATTTATTCTACTTCTTTTAATATAAATGTGTAGCCAAACACTTATAACTTTCAATTTTATTTTTTTTCGCAGGTATTGCACTCTATCTTCTTTCTACATACCTTTTTATTGTAAATATTTCTCTTATGGTCCGCTAGAGCCCCAATCCTAGTCTATATGACAAACGCATTGAAATTTCCAGTAATATGTAACAAACTTTTATTTTATGACATATTTCAAATAAACTGTTTCAAATGCATTTGACTTTCCAATTTTTTTATATTATATACTTTCAAAAAATAAATGGCTTCCACTATGCACAAATTGTATTTTGTTATATCATGTTGCTTGCTACTTTTTCCTAGACCACTTCAACCCGACAGGGACTATGTTAATTACATTTTTACTATTATAGAATATAGTTTCATATCATAAATAATATTCATATCACAAAAGCATACAAATTAAATCTTTAATTAACATAATTAATAAACAATTTTTTTAAGACAATTATTCCAAATACTTATTAACTAAAACAAAGAAAAAGAAAAATCCAAACTATGCTTTAACAATAGTGTATACATATATAGAGAGAGGGGGATTCCACATACAATCAAGGTTGAATAAAAGATCATTAGTATATTTTGGTTGAGAAACTTTGTTGAACTGGTTGATTAAAAAAAATTACAACAAGTATGAAGTAAAATTTAATCTTATAACAATAATACAATCTTTAATGACATTAAACAAAATTCAAATATTAACTTCCAATAATTTTACATTTTATTAATATTTTTATTAGGTATAGATTAGTTTAAGAAATATTATGAACTAATAATTTTATATTTGTGTTGTATAGATTATTAAATATTATTGATGATGATGATGATAATGATGATTAATGTCCACTAAGACCTAATTGTTCTATCGGACCTTAAGATGGTAAGTGATTACTTGCGATTCTTTAGAATTTTGTTTTTGTGCTCGAAAAGCATTAAGAGAAGCTTTCCAAGATCACCATACTTTTGCTTACCTAAGAGGTTAGGAAAGTTGGTAGTGTGATCAATATTTTGAAAATGAGATCTAATATGGGTATAGGCTCGATAATCTAAGAGAAAGTGATTTTCATCTTCAACCTTCTTAGTGTCACAAAGGGGACACACTCTTTCATCCCATGGTTTTTTAGGGATTGACCAACACCCAGTTTCACTATGGAGCTCGTGAGAATTTGTTCTTATCTTAACAATGCTTATTTTTTTCTTTACACTTGGAAAAACAGATAGATAATATTGATCTTCTAGATTAGGGTTGATTACATCTTTATAATACCTTAATTTTCTTTTTTCCTCCAACTCTTTATCACACCATATTTTTTCCTTAAATTTTGATTTGACATTTTTTTTAATAGTATATTTATTCTGCAAAATGGTTTCTTCCATGATTCCCCAATAGTTTAGCCAAGACAGGGCGTCTTTATGCCATCCTAATTTGAGTCAATGGTGGTTATGACTTGATTTTGAAGCAATTTTAGCTAGCCTCTTGTCTTCCATGTTTTTTAACTTGTTCTTATACATTAGGTATTATTAAAAAGTTAATTGATTTAATATATTATATTTATATATAATGTGATGAATTACTTACATCAAATTATATGTCATAAATTTCTTAAAATAAATTCTTAAAAAAAAATAAAATATTTTGATATCAATATAATAAAACTAAATATAACAAGGTTATTGTTTTTGACATCATTTTCTTAGTGATATAATAATAATAATAGTAATAAGTTACTTTTAAAGTCACTACCAAGACAAATACCAAATTGGTATATGAAACTTATTTCTTTCTTAAACATGTTCTTAACCATTAAACCTACTAATAAATTATTCTTAATTTATTTTTAAAATTTCTTTTATAATATTAAACCCCTAAAAATATATATCTATATATAATATTAATATTGTTTTTGAAACTTTTCACCATACAATATAAAACTAAAACTAATTGTAATGTTTAAAACTACAAAATTTTACTTTATATAAGACTAAGATTGAAATATTATTACAATCTTGAACAAACTAATATGCACGGAACACCTTTATGCACAAGTACTTAATTTTCATCAAGAAAGTTCTAAAACACGCATTGTCAAAGATTTCATTTTTATAAACATAATTCTAAAAATCTTAGAGCCAGCTTATTCTTTTGAAAGTCGTGACCAAAACAAATTTTAAACACCCAGTATTGTCAACCATTTCATTAATGTGCATATGAACTTATACAAAGATAAACCTTAAACTTATGAAGTATTACCCAGAGAATCGTAATGAAGTTTGACTATAACACTTTGAACTGTGAAATGCAACACACATGGACAGACCAGGATTGCACAGCCAGAGGTAAGAAATACAAAGTAGCAGTATCGTCTCCGTACTGCATAGATAATCCGTACACAACAGGTTAATCCGGCCGAATCTTACTGCTATGCAACCCAAAAAAAATTAAGTAACGCCTATTTTGTCATCAAATCCAATCCATGAGAGAGAGCGGAAGCATTAATCATATTCTACTGCAGGCGCAGGGAGATTCAAATCAAATGGCCGTGGCGACGGGTTTTTCATGGCAAAGAGTTGCATGTCTTCATCATCTTCTGGGACATTCAAATAGAAGGACTGAGGTGTCACCTTCTTCATTTAAGGAGGAACGAGTTGGGTTTCTACCACCCTCGACGAGGAGGAAGAATCACAATAAGAGGTTTCATGAAGTAGATTCTTACCTGCGGGCGCTCCCACCCACTCATGGCCTTTATGTTTGTTGATCTCAGTCCCCACAATCCTCCCAAGCAAAGCCATTGCCACAGGCCGTTGTTGCAGAACATCAGCACCATAGTCGAGAAGTTTGAGGGAAGAACTAGGGTTAGGGTGAGGGTTTGGCTTTGTGTTTCGACAGGAAATGAGAAGATGAAGCTCAGAAGTCGTAGTACCACTAATAATGCTCATGTTGTCATTTCCCAATCCCTACATTCCCACTCCACTCCTTGCAGTCCTCCTTTCGAACGCGGCGTTGCTGCACTGCGTGGTGCATCTCTCGTTGTGACGACGGCTATGGCTAGTTTCGAGGAGGATATTGAGGCAGGGAGAGGAGAAATTGGTTTTGGCATTGGGTCCTTTAATATATTTGACGGCTTTGTGATATTCTCTAGCTGCCTCCTCGGCGGTGTCCCAGGTGCCCAACCAAAAGCGACTTTTATTTGTTGGATCCCTGATCTCTGCCGCATATCGAGCTCACTACCTACGTGGTCTTTGACCAACTTGATCATTCGATTAGAGCGGTTTTTTTAGGCAGTCGCACTGTTGTTTCTGCGTTGGCACATTTTTAGTAGCTTACTTTTCTATACAACCACATACCTTTAAATTTGGAAAATTGATTGTTTTGGGAAGTGTGTAAGATTGGTATTTGTATTATCTAAGTGTGTATTTTTGTTTTTCACAGTGCATTAACTTTTATTTTCTTTCTAATATATTAGATATAAAAAATATGCAGAACAAAAATAAAATGCTAGAAATGGTAGAATAACAATAATATAACCAGAACAATCACCACAATAACACTAAAATGATGAATAACAACGGAAATAGCACTTTGATTCTGAGAGCAATGTTCACGGGCCTCTTCCAGGGGGCAACCTCCAGTCGAGAAGAACTCTATTACAATAATATCCAAGCTAGGGATCTCATACGATCAACTCATATTGATACTAAATATGTCTATCAAAAGAAACATCTAGAGGAAGATCTTTTTAGAAGCAGAAGATTCTATTAGGTCTTTTTACATTCGACTTATTCGATTTTATTGCAAGGCCTTATTAATATTGACCTTTATTACATCTGAATATATTGTTCTACCTATGTGTCGGTTAGGACCCTAACATGTCCTCCCCCTTAAAAACAGCCTTGTCCTCAAGGCTTGAGATGTGGAAATTGTTGCAGAATGGTAGCTGGTTGCCAAGTGGCATCTGTTAGAGTTGTATCTTTCCACTGGACTAACACTTCCTTGATGGTTCTCTAACGCAGGCGACGCTCACGCTGGTCCAAAACTTCTTGTGTCTGTAGCCAAATGGATCCTTCTTCATCTAACTCGGGAAGGTTGGTTTGAATTTGGCACTTAGTTCCAATCACCTACTTTAAGCATGAAACATGAAAAACATGATGTAGCTTAGAATGACTGGACAAAGCTAACTGATAGGCCACCTGTCCCACACGCTTGAGAACGGTATAAGGACCATAAAATTTGGGCGTTAGCTTCTCACAATGCTCGGCCTTGAGGGAATTTTTCTTGTAAGGTTGTAGCTGAAGAAATACCTGATCCCCTTCTGCAAATTGACGTTCAAAGCGACCTTGATCTTTTTGTTGCTTCATGCGATTATGTGCCATGCCCAAATTCTCTTTGAGGGTGTGGAGAATAGCCTCTCGAACTGTAAGCATTTGGTCAACTGCCTAGACCTTTGAGACACCAGGTAAGTATGAGAGAATTGAAGGTGGCTTTTGTCCATATACCGCTTTAAAAGGAATCATGTGTGTAGTTGGATGGTATCAAGTCTTGTACCACCATTCAGCTAGGGGTAACCATTGAGACCACTGATTTTTCTTTTCCAAGGCAAAACACCTCAAAATGTTTCCAAACACTTGTTGACAACTTCCGTTTGACCATCAATCTAGGGATGATAAGCTGTGATGAGATGCAATTGGGTGCCTTGTAGATTGAACAATTCTTGCCAAAAATTTATGGTGAAAGTTGGGTCGTGATCAGAAACAATAGAATGCGGCATGGCATGAAGCTTGAAGACCTGATCCATGAAAAGTTGAGCCACCGTGGATGTTGTAGATGGGTGTTTAAGAGAACATAAATGAGCATACTTGGAAAGGTGATCAACAACCACCATGATGACTAATTTATTTCCCGATTTGGGTAATCCTGTAATAAAATCCATAGAAATATCCCTCCAAATGGAAGGTGGAATCGGAAGCGGTTGTAGTGTGCCCAGAGATTTGACTGTTTCGCCCTTGTTGCATTGACACACATCACATTCAACGACAAAATTACGAATGTATTGTTTCATACCATCCCAGAAAAAAGAACGTTTGACCCTGTCATAGGTTTCGGTAAACCTGGAGTGCTTAGAAGTGGGTGTAGCATGAAGCTCAGAAGGTACTGTGGATTTAAGTTTTGATTGTTTACTTAAAGACAAATGGCCTTTGTATCGAAGCTCATCATGGAGCCAAGAGTACCTTGGGGAAGCTGGGACATTGGACTGCAATTGTTGGATCAGATGCGAACTTTTGGGATCGTGTACAACCATTCCTGGCAAACGGCTTGGAGCCAATCTGGTACAATGAAGGAAAGAGAAAAAAGGGATCTGTCATCTTCATATTTTCGAGAAAGTGCATCCGGAACCACATTGTTTTTTCCCTTCTTGTAAATGATCTCATAATCATATCCAAAGAGCTCAGTCACCCATTTTTGTTGCTCCGGGGAGGTAATGCGTTGTTCCAGAAAATACTTGAGGCTTTGATGGTCTATCTTAATTTGGAAGTGTTTCCCCAATAGATAAGGGTGCCACAGATCAAAGACATGCAAAATAACCAACATTTCCTTTTCATAGATTGATTTGCCCATATTTATTTCAGACAGTTGCCTACTGGTAAAGGCCTAAGGTCGACCCTTTTGCATAAGGCAACACCAATTCCTTTCCCTGAAGAATTACATTCCAAGACAAAGGTCTTTGTGAAATCAGGAAGGGTCAGGACTGGAGTGGTGCACATGGCCATGTTCAAGGTTTGAAAAGCTTGAGAAGCTGTTGGAGTCCAAGTGAAAGAGTTATTTTTTAGGAGTGCAGTGAGAGGTGATGAAATCTTTACATAATTCTTAACAAACTTGCGATAATAACCTGTTAAGCCCATAAATCCATGCAATCTTTTGAGAGTCTTTGGGTGAGGCCAGTATTGCATAGCTTTAATATTTTTAGGATCTATCCTAGCACCATCCTTTTCAACCAGATGACCCAAGTACTCGACTTCTGAGGCGCCAAAATCACATTTAGACTATTTTAGGAAGATTTCGTGCTGAGAGAGTAGATGGAGAACTCGATCCACATGAGAAAGATGGTCTGTCCAGGTTTTTCTATAGATGAGGATATCATCAAAGAAAACTAAGACAAAATGACGAAGAAAAGGACGGAAGACATGATTCATGAGGCTTTGGAAGGTGGAGGGAGTATTACACAAGCCAAAGGGCATGACCAAAAACTCATATTGGCCCTCATGAGTTCTAAAGGCGGTCTTGGGAATGTCTACCTCTTTCATAC
>JASDQU010011868.1:333374-344445 GCA_032191745.1 Picea mariana | reverse complement strand
TATGAATGTGATAAGGTCGAAGAGATGAATCCAATGGAATAGGTCTCAAAAAATGGTGCAAAAGTTTCCAGACTTTTTTTTACACCTACGAAGTTATACTCCATTTTGAAGAATATTGGAGTGATGAAATGCCCAAATTATTAACCAAGAAGAAATGTGTAATGATTTGGCAACCTGAACACAATTGCGCGACAATAGATCTTGTCTATTTTAATTTGTTTATGTTTATGTCCCCAAGGGTTAGGTATTCAAGGGTTCTACAGACAAGGGATTTCCCTGTGCTATAGCTCTCTAATATACGTGTGGGGTCCAATAGTAGTACTTGGCCCAATATATCAGGGAACTAACTAAGGAGGATAGATTGTTCCCTTAGTCGTACTACCCGACTACCCAGGTACTAAAGAGTATCTTCCCGAGTGTTGTTCTTGGTGGCACTATAGCAGTCAGGCAGTCGATCAGTTTATCTAAAGAGGGCTTCAGGTAATCTAGGACGATCCATACATAGGTGTTGTATGATGTGCTACCACTCAAAGGGATACCAATAGGGATTACAAGGGTGGCCAACAGATGTGTGCTTAAGTACCACTTGTATTTCCTGCGTATATGAATCCCTCAACCGCGGGTTTATGCACGTAACAATAGATCTTTGTGGCTTAAAGACACCAGAATACATCTCTATCCTGAAAAAAAATTTAACCCACAATTTTTGTCGAGGAAAGTGCTATGATACCACTTGTAATATACCAGATATAAAAAGCATGCAGAATAGAAATAAAATGCGAGAAATGGCAGAATAACAACAATATAACTAGAACAATCACCACAATAACACTAAAATGATATAAGAATAACAATAGAAATATCACTTTGATTCTGAGAGCAATGTTCACAGGCATCTTTGAGGGGGCAACCTCCAGTCGAGGAGAGATCTATTACAATAATATCCAAGCTAGGGTTCTCATACCCTCGACTCCTATTTATACCAAATATGTCTATCAAAAGAAGCATCTAGAGGAATATCCTTCTAGAAGTGGAAGCTTCTATTAAGTCTTCTTACATTCAACTTATTCTATTTTATTGCAAGGCCTTATTAATGTTGACCTTTATTACATTTGAATATATTGTTCTACCTATGTGCGGGTTAGGACCCTAACATTCTTAGACTTTAATAGTCAAATAGTTGTGTAGAGGGGGTCTCTTGTCCCACAAATGAGTGTTGAATATGCCAACTAATTTCCTGGATTCAATGGATATGAGAATATTTCATGAATCCTGTTTTGTAGTGGTTTGTTCAACCAACTCTACCAATTTGGTATGTACGCACTAATTTGGATAAATAGTTTTGTAACTAAACGAAGTTTGTTCTATATTGATGTAAGCCCATATAGAGGCATAATCGAATGAGAGGATATAGTGGAGTGGAGAAGAGTGAGTGGTCGAATGGTTTTCTGTACCATTGGAATCCTAAACTTGATGGCTAATGTATGCATCTCCCTTGAACAATAATCAAAGACCGATTATCATTTCCCCGTGGAGGTTTCCCTTACAAGAAGGGTTTTACCACATAAATCTATGTTTCATATTTTGTGTGTATGTGATTTCTATTGATCTTGTTTATTTCTCATTAGATTAATTGAATATTTGTTGATTCCGCATTTAACAAGTATAACAAGTGGTATCAGAGCAGAGTTGGAGGTAAAATTTGAGAAGCAACAGTGTCGTTGAGGAGTAGCAATGCCATCATTGTGCAGGTGTGTTGATTTCACATCGACGCTAGGCTCTAGTTTGCAAGGGAGAATTCATTTCAACATCAACATGGGTCTAGCCTATTGTAGGGAGTGTCGACGTGGGTCTCGCCTATTGCAGGGAGCACCGATGTTGGTCTCGACTATTGAACGGAGCATCGATTTCATAGCTGCACTTACGAATTCTATGCATTCAGAAAACGACGTTGGTATCTCTTCTTAGGGGGTGTGCCTATTGCAAAACTCTTATCTAGTGGGCTCAAGATCGAAATGGCGAAACCTCAGAGTGAAAAGTTTGAAATTGAGAAGTTCAATGGCAAGAAAAATTTTGAGATCTAGAAGGTCAAGATGCATGATCTACTCGTGCAACAAGGAATGGTGAAGATGCTTTTGTGAAAATCAAGGAAACCCATGACCATTTCAGATGAAGAGTGGGAAGAGATTGATGCCATAGTACTAAGTGCCATATGTCTATGTTTGGTCAATGATGTTTTGTTCAACATTGTTACGGAGAAGACACCAATCGGTTTGTGGACAAAGCTAGAAATCTTGTATATGATGAAATCCTTTACGAACATGATCTTCCTAAAATGAAAATTGTATAGTTTGTGCATGAAAGAAGGTATGAAAATAGATGATCATTTAAATACTTTTAATACTCTCTTATTTCATTTGACTAGCATGGGAGTGAAATTCGATTCTGAAGACAAGGCAATTACATTATTGTGTTCTTTGCCCGAGTCATGGGATCACTTTATTACCTCTATTATTTTTAGCGCAACAGAAAGTATTGATTTTGATGTTATTATTGGAGCATTACTGTCTGAGGAAACAAGGAAGAAATCCAATTTAGAAACCTCTACATCTGAGGCAATGGTGGTCATAGGAAGACCTAAAGAAAGAAGACAGGGTCAGAGGGATTTCTCTCAGTCAAAATCGAAGGGAAAGAAGAGCAAGCTTAAGTGTTGGTTTTGTGGCAAATCTAGTCATGTGAAGAAGGATTGTTGGAAGCAACAACAAGCCTCCAAAGAAGACCCTTTAAAAGAGATGAAGGAAGCAAATGCAACTGAAACAGGTTCAACAACAAGATTAGGTATGACTGATGAAGTTTTATCAATTAGTATTGCTTCACGTTATGATCAACAATGGTTATTAGATTTTGGTGCTTCAAATCACATGTGTCTTCATAGAAACTAGTTTATAACTTACCATTCTATAGATGATGGAATATTTTACACGGGAAATGATATTTCATGTAAACTTGTGGGAATTGGTAGCATTCGAATTAAGATTTTTGATGGATCTGTTAAGAAACTAACATATGTGAGACATGTACCTGATCTTAGAAAGAAACTAATTTGTTTGGGAGTCTTATATATTGGAGGATATAAGTGTATTGTTCAAGGTGGAGTTATGAAAGTCTTCAAATGAATATTACTTGTCATGAAAGCAAAGAAGGTTGGAAACATGTTTCTATTAGAAGGAAGAAATGTGTTAGATCATGCGACAATTGTATCTGAGAATGATAGTGATTCTATTCGACTATGGCATCAACGGTTGGGCCATATGAGCTAAAAAGGATTGAAGGTATTATCTGATCACAAATTACTTTCTAGTCTAAAGTCTTTAAAGTTAGATTTTTGCAAGCACTGTATTTATGGAAAACAAAATAAGCAGAAATTTAAAACAAAAAGACACAACAATGAAGGAATCCCTTACTATATCCATTCTGATGTTTGGGGACCATACCCTACTATTTTGTATGGAGGATCATCATACTTTGTTACTTTTAAAGATGATTTCTCTAGGAAGGTTTGGATCTATATATTGAAGAGAAAGGCCGATGTATGTACTGTTTTTAAGAAGTTTAGAGCTTTAGTGGAAAAGAGCACTAGCAGGTCCGTTAAATGTTTAAGAAATGATAATGGTGGTGAATTTATGTCAATGGAATTTGAGAACTATTGCAAGGAGTTTGGGATTAATAGGAATAAAACCACTGCCTATACTCCTCATCAAAAAAGATTTGTTGAACGCATGAACAAGACTCTTCTAGAGAGAGCAAGGAGTATGCTTAGTAATGCGAACTTGCAACAGGAACTGTGGGTAGAAGAAGTATCTACAACTTGTTATCTGGTGAATCAATCACCATCCACAACAATAGAGTGCAATATTCTAGAAGAGATATGGATAGGTCACCTTTGTAATTATTCTAATCTTAAATTTTTTGGTTGTGAAGCCTATGCTCTAATTCTGAAACATCAACATTCTAAACTAGATCCAAAATAAAAAAGGATTGTCTTTGTTGGGTATGGTGATGTTATTAAGGGATACAGGTTGTTGGATCCTACTGCCCACAAGATCACCATTAACAGAGATGTAATATTTGATGAATCATCTCTCATCAAATCAGATGTAGATGTTCAAATGAAACAGGAAGAAGTACCAAAGTATCAATGGATTCAGTTTGAAACATGTTCAACTACAGGCGAAAGTAAACATGAACAAGTTTCTAAATATGTTCGTGAAGAGGTTCCTGCAATGAAAAGCATGGATGTTGATGACAATCAACATAATGTGTATGAGCCACAAAATTCCCTAAGGAGGTCTACACGGGTCAGAAATCCTCCAAGAAGGTATGCTGATTTTGTTTCATTATTTTCTTTAAGTACTAATGATGATGAACCTTCATGCTATCAAGAAGATGTGAAGGGTTCTGAAGACAGGAAAATTGTAGGTTGCAATTGGGTCTACAAGTTGAAGAAGGGTGTTGATGATAAGGTAGAGAGGTACAAAGAAAGGATGGTTGCAAAAGTATATTCTCAGAAAGAAGGTATTGAATTTCATGAGATTTTTTCACCAGTTGTTAAAATTGTTTCAATTCAAATTGTGTTAGCATTAGTTGCATTACTTGATTTGGAGTTGGAGTAGCTAGATGTTAAAACTTCTTTCTTACATGGATATTTGGATGAGGAAATTTACATGGAACTACCTGAAGGGTTTGTTCAGAATCGAAAACAGAAATTTGTTTGCAGGCTCAAGAAATCATTGTATAGTCTTAGGTAGTCACCTAGACAATGGTCCAAGAAATTTGACTATTTCATGATGAGCCAAAATTATACAAGGAGTGAGTATGATCATTGTGTTTAATTTAAGAAATTGAATAATGGCATATTCATTATATTAGTATTTTGTGTTGATGATATGCTTTTAGAAAGAAAAATCATAACTGGGATCAACAGGTTAAAGGCTCAAATGGCTAGGATGTTTGATATGAAAGATCTAGGAGCAAAAAAACAGATTTTGGGCATGGAGATATTCAGAGATAGGAGGAATGGTAATATTTGGTTGTCACAACAAAAGTATGTTGAGAAAATACTTTTGAGGTTTGGTATGAACAACGTGAAACTAGTTTTAGTCCCTTTCGCTTCCCATTTTAATATTTCTTCAAGTTTATGTCCTAGTACAAAAGAAGAAAAGGAACATATGTCTCGAATACCATATGATAATGCAGTAGGAAGTTTAATGTATGCGATGGTTAGTAGAAGGCCAGAAATTTCACATGCAGTTGGGGTTGTCAACATATATATGGAAAATCCAGGTAAAGAGCACTGGGCAACAGTGAAATGGGTGCTTCAGTATTTGACGGGCACACGTGATTACTGTATCACCTATAATGGTGGTTGTGATTTAGTCTGTGGATATGTTGATTCTGATTTTGTAGGTGATTTGGACAAGATGAGGTCAACTTCAGGATAGGTATTTACTCTTGTAGGTGGACCTATTAGTTGGATGTCAAAGATACAAAACATTTTTTCTTTATCCACTAAAGAAGCAGAATGCATAGCTGCTTCGCATGCTTGCAAAGAGGTGGTTTGGTTAAAAGGTTTGTTTGGTGAGTTTGGAAGGATGCAGGATAAATTGAAGCTACTTTGTGATAGTCAAACTGCTATCCACTTGGCTAAAAATCCATCCTTCCACAGTAAAACTAAACATATTCCTATTAAGTACCATTTTGTAAGACATGTCATTGATGAAGGTGGATTTTTTCTTGAAAAGGTTCATACAAAAGAGAACTGTGTAGACATGTTCAGAAAACCAATGCTTTTAGAGAAGCTACGATGGTGCATGGCTTCTCTTGGCTTGTACAAGAGGTTATGAATAATTTGATCATGATAGATAAAGTAAATTGTTGTCAAGGTGGAGATTGTTGAATATGCCAACTAATTTCCTAGATTCGGTGATATGAGAAGATTTCATGGATCCTATTTTGTATTGGTTTGTTCAACCAAATATACCAATTTGGTATGTACGCAGTAATTTGGATAAACAATTTTGTAAATAAATGAAGTTTGTTATATATTGATGTAAGCCCATATGAAGGCATAACCGAATGAGTGGATATAGTGAAGTGGAGAAGAGTGAGTGGTCAAATGGTTGTCTATACCATTGGAAGCCTAAACTTGATGGTCGATGTATTTATCTCCCTTGAACAATAATCAAAGACTGATTATCATTGCCTCGTGGAGGTTTCCCTTACAAGAAGGGTTTTACCACGTAAATCTCTGTGTCATATTTTGTGTCTATGTGATTGATATTGATCTTGTTTATTTCTCATTAGATTAAATGAATATTTGTTGATTCTACATTTAACAAGTATAACAATGCTCAAGGTCTCACGCACAAATTGGTGTCTCACTTACCAATTGGACTTGGTCGTAAACTTAAAAACAAATTATTATATAATGAAAGACAAAAAATTAAATGGTATACACTTTCAAATGTGCATTATGAAATCCAAAATTACCTTAAATCCAATGATGCATTTAACACTACTGTGAGCTATTTATTACTCACCAAACTCTCATATATTATTTTGGATTTATTTTAATTTCTTTTTAGCTAGGTAGTGAGATTATTACTCACCAAACTCTCATATATTGTTCTAGATTTATTTTAATGTCTTTTTATTTGGGTAGTGATATAGACATATGTATGTATATACATTCGAGGTTCATTGTAGTTTACATACTTTAACTCTTTCTATCTACCCAAAGTTTACCTGAGATGGAAAAATCTATGTATAGAGCACTTTTTCTTTTCTTGTTCAAATTTAGGGGTTTAACTATTTTTTTTTAGTCAATTTTGAAGTTTTATCTATATTTGGGTTAGTTTAAAATGTGGCAAAACCCTTGAGATAAGGTCATCGATATATTTTTTAAGCGAATCTATTTACTACAAATTTAATTTGTTTTTATGGAAATATGTGCTACCCAATTTTAACCTTTTTAAATTTCTTTCATCATATCCCTTAACTTTTATTTGGTTTATCGGACCTTAAGAAAGCACTGTGTTAAGATTTTAGTCAACTAAATAGTAAACACACACAAAAGTTTTGTCATCTAAAATTCTTATTATTAGTTTGAAGGTATCAATAACTATTCACTACCCTTTATTACGCAGAATTTGAAGATGTAAGTCTAATCACTTCAAAAATAACACTGTCACTAAATTTTGTATGTTTAAATTTCATAATTTTCATATATTCAAACAATACAACTTATTCACATAAATTTACCTTCTTCATTTTTTTATGTTTCAATATCTTAAAAAATTGTGATTAAAAACCAACCAAGTACTCATATATAAATCAATATTGAAATTTACATATACACAAATTGTTCCATATCAATGGGTTACACACCACCCTTTAGACAACCATAATATAGAAAATATTAGAATCACTATTAAAAAAGAAAATATCATAAACCAACATTTACTTCGTGAAGCATTCCAAAAATTCATGGGTTATCACTATATAAGAGTATTTTAGAAATTCATCTAAGAAAGGGAGAAATTCTTAAAGCCATGATTCATAAAAATAAGTAGAATTTTGTCCTTGTTGGGGCCCTTTGATCTCCCATTTGACTTCTTGCAATTTCATGCCATCCTTGGATATCGTATTAGATTCCTTGTTACTTTCCTTGTAGACATGAGAAAAAGTGATGTGATTAAAGGAATATTCATTAATTTTAATTACTACAAGGAGAACAACTTCTTGGATAAGTTATTATGGGATCTCCCTGAAAAAGCTATCCTTTCTTTGTTTATAGTGGAGGTTGTTAGTGAAGGAAGGTGACTAGAGTTGTTTTTATCAGTGTGCCTTTAAGGTCGATAGAAACCAGTGTGTACATGAACAATCACACATTGGTGCATTGATGTTAGAAAGAATTGACATACTTTATAATAGAAATGACACATATTGAATAAAGTGCATCAGTTACATTGACAATTACACACTAGTGTGCCTCACTATCATCAGGCACATCACAGTAGGGTAAATAAAGAAAATACCAAATCAATTTGCATTGTTATAGTGCATCCTCTGCTTCCAAAATCTCAAGAAATCATCGATGCTCATCGTCCTTCCAAAGATACCATGTTTCCTATGCTCTACATTGTCTTGGATAACTCCATTCGTAGATTCCGCACATTTCCAAATTTTGGAAATTATCACAAATTTTTATTTCCTCTCAATACTAAAATCATCCCTCTTTAGGACATAAGACACGAGGTAAATTGTTTATTACTATCATATTTGCATTTTCATGCAATCAAAATTTGAATTTTGTTAGGGACCTATCCTCCGTAACCCCTCATGTATGTAGAATTATTGTAATAGAGCGTTGCTCTAATGGAGGTTTCCCCCTCGAAGAGGCAAGTGAACATTGTTTCCTATCAATAAAGGTATTATTTTGGTGCTGTGGTTTCATATACTCAGTTGTTCCACTATTATTTTTTGTAGTGTCTCTATTTTTCTACTATTATAATCAATCTGGTACCTTACAAGTAGTATTAGAGCACTTTCCTTGGGAGAAAATTGTGGGTTACTTTTTTCGAGGGTAGAGACATATTCGACGTATTAAAGCTATCTAGAGATATGTCATTCAACACATAAATCCACGGCCAGGGAAGCATACATGTAGGAATTACAAGTGGTACTTAAGCGCACATTGTTGGCCACCCTTGTAACCCCTATTGGTACCCCTTCGAGTGGTAGTGCATCAGACAACACTTGTATACAGGTCGACCTAGATATCTTGAAGCCCTTTGTAGATAAACCAATCGGTCGGATAACTTCTATAGTGCCACCGAGAAAAACACTCAGAAACATGGATGATTTTAAGGATGGATATTTATTTTAAACTGTAAGAAACCTTAGCAAATCTTACTAATCCTTCATATGCCAGCTATAAATGTTTGGCGATATTTTTGTAAAAATATTCAAATTTATAAATATTTTATATATTTTATATAAAATTTTGGCGATTTCTAAGGTAAAATAATTTTATCCTATAGAATTTGGGCGAATCACTTTTAGAATGAAGAATCGTTTTTGGGAAAAACCATGGAAAATTAGCCCATGAGAGAAATTTAGCTCCTAATATCATCCTTTCTCGGAAAGATACTCTCTAGTACCTCGGTAGTTGGGTAGTATGGCTAAGGGCACATTCTGTAACAACCTCCTCATTATGAAAACAACGCTAATAACAGGTGCAATTTTTTTTTTTGTTTAAAAAGTGTGTGCGCGCGTGTAGGAGGGGAAACAGACACACTGGACTCTACATCGCCACCCGACGACTAACAAGACGCAACCACGATGATCACAACAAGAAGATGCAAGGCACACAACAAGTAACTGCAAGAAAATACTACCCAAGACAAAGGCTCCCCACTATATCTTCAACAATAAACGAAATACCGGGTTAGGTACCATACGAACACAGAAGGTACAATCCATGGTAGTAGGTTTTACTATTTCTGCACAGGAAAGTAGGGCATTTAATCTTAGTCCTCTACTTTGGAGAGAGAGGAGGTCAGATAGGCTCCTGGCCGACTACTCAGGCAGAAACTAGTAATCCCCTCAGGTGTGTCGCAAGAGTGGAAACCCTGCCTCTAAAGGGCCCGAGACTCTTGATACGACACTGGATTCTTGACACAGAAAAACACATAGACATAGCTCCTAAGGCTACTTGGGGGTGTCTATGTCCCACCCGATACATGTAGACCCAACAAGACATTAACAATGTGGCAGAACAATGAATAAATGAAAGACCTCATCCTCTGCGGAAGGTGCAAGAAAAAGGACTCAGGCAAGGACCAACCAATAACTAAGACCAGACATTCCTACACACCGACTATGATTAATTACTGACCAACTGCTCCATTAATTATCATTAACCGATGAATACCTTAACATAGGGTACAAAACCAATAATCTCAACCCCCATTATTAAGTTATAGAATCATTTTGCACCAGTTCAAGGACCGGCAATAAACACAAGCACATTGCATTTTTCTGTTAATCGCAATAATTGAGCACGATATCTTTACGATATTGGTAAACCCCCGAACATTTACATTCTCCAATTTATTACCATTCTTTACCATAACCTTACAAAACATTATCATTTCCATTTAAACATCATCATTAACCCTTCGAATTAACCAATATTACATTGCAATTAAAACAATATCAACATTGCAAATTAAACACTGTTAACATGGCAGTTTAAGCATCATCATTACATTGCAATTTAAACAATATTAACATTGCACTTTAATCAAGGTTAACATTGCAGTTTAAGCATCATCATTAACATTGCTATTAAACAATATTAGCATTGCAAATTAAGCAAGTATTACCATTGCTATTGAAACAAAATATTCACGTTGCAATTTAAACATTATTACCATACTTTTACAATAACCTTACAAAACATTATCATTGCTCATAACAGTGAAATGATAGTAATGTTTTCACCCGAGTGTCAACCCCCTTACCCTACTGTCAAAATATAAAAACAACATCATAATTATAAATATCTTCATGTTTAACAATAACAATATGACCTCCTACTTAGAAGTGACACTCTATAACACTAACAATATTAAAATGACCATCTTTAAAATAACAATATATAAAGAGGACATTATATAAAAATAACCATATTTAAAAATGCCAATAATTATAAATAACAACATTTAAATGACAATATATAAAATCACATCAGAATTATATATCATCGGTGACCCTAACATTTATTAATTTAAAGGTAATAATATTAGCCTTACCCGATTCAACGAAATTATCCTTGAATTTCACCTTTCTTAATAACTCACACATAGCACCGTTATTTGACCAATCACGCCGAGGGTGCAGCCAGAATCACTGGTTTAACAAGAGTGGGAAGAAAAGTTCTGTTTCAATTTATTTAAAAATATTTCAAAATCAAGTAAACCCAGCACCCTTTTTTTTTTTTTTGCGT
>JASDQU010011868.1:254654-287568 GCA_032191745.1 Picea mariana | reverse complement strand
TATATATATATATTTCCTATTTACATGCATGTTATTCGTCATTTTCATTTATCATTATCCATCATTTTAATTTATCATTAATATACATATATAGGATGATGAGAGATTAAAGTGATGACAAACAGGTATATGACAAATGTAGATGTATAGCATAAAAGAGGAATAATGCAAAATTAAGGGGATGGATGGTGATTTAGTAATGTGAAATGGACATGTAAATGGGAAATGGATACTAGAAGATTAAGGTGATGGAGGATAGTTTAATAATGTAGACATGGATAATGAGAGGATAATGGTCTTAGTTTTTTTTTTTTTTTTGTAATTTGCTTTATGTTACACTACATAGGTGACATCATTCTCCCACCAGTTAGGAATTAATTTCTTCTTGCAATGTCTTAAAACTATTAGATTTTCTTTAAATCTTACCCTCGTCATCGCCCCAAGAATTTTATGAAGACCCAACTATTACTTAGGTGGGTTTTTGTTTCTTTTGTTATTTTCATTCCAGGGTCTGCTCTTAGGGTTAGAATTAAATTTTACCCTAAAAGTTTTAGACTTAGTATTAGATTCTGTACTGGGTGACACTGGGTTAGGAAATTTGTTTAAGAATTTCTTAAGGCGTTATTGTCTTAGGGATATTTAGGTTTGTTTCCTTCATCTACATCAATGTGACGTGCCCTTTAGGACGCACCACGTGCTCCAAGGGTGCCACTCGCCTCGTTCATTTCCTTTCCGCGACGTACCCTTCAGGATGCACCACGTGCTCCAAGGGTGCCACTCGCTTCTTTTGTTTCTTTTGTACAACGTGCCCTTCAGGATGCACCACATGCTCCAAGGGTGTCACTCGCCAACTGGACTGATTGGTAGACATCTATAACCCCTGGAGTCAACACTCTGCCAGGTGAACTTGTGGGAGACTAAGGGTTCTAAGAAATAAGACCCCCGACTTATTGCGCGCCCCTTAGAATCATCGTGAGAGACTGTCGCAGTCTGCCCTCACGACATCGTGGATCCTCTTGAACTAGGTAATTGTTAACCTATAGTTCGAGCCATGGCGGGAGTGCTAGTAGGCGGTGGCAGGGCTGTTGTCCACCCCTCTCCCTCAACCTCTCTGGAAATCGTGTGTGGCTCCTTTACTCCATATGTGAGTCTGGTCGGCAAGCTATCGTCAGCCTGCATCATCAAATGAAATATCACGGTAAATAATTCAACCCCTAAGCACACTTCCTGACTCAATCCGGAGTCCAAGGGGTTCCATCGATGCCTCTGCATCCTCAAGGTCCAAAACCCTGCACACTCAATAAAGCAGAGTCAGTACCACCTGTGTCAATCAAAACTAGTAAAACATCATGTTGTCTATCAATCGCATCATAATCAAGTATAAATGGTTTAACATCACAAAAGTCCAGATCACTTGCGAGCAAGTGTCCTCAAAAAATAAGTTTTCTCAGTGCACCAGAGCGGGATGTTACAGTACCTTTACTATCTCTTTGGATTGATTCCATAGCTTCTTGATATTTCAGTCGAGAATTCACATTGGATGCACTTGAAAGGATCCTTCTTGTTCCACCTGAATCACATTCCAATCAATGACATGATTATCATCAAGTATATACTTGTTGAGCAATGATACATGGAATACATTATTAATAGACATTGATGCAGGAAAGGTAAGCATGTATGTCACATGCCCAATCCTCTCTAATATTTCAAAAATCCCACAATAACAAGCTACCAACTTTGAACAATTTCCCAACTTCATGAAACTTTTGTTGGATTTTACTTTCAAGAATACATGGTCACCCACTTTAAATTCCCTATGAGTTAAGCCCTTATCAGCATAGCTTCTTTGCATGTCTTGAGAAACGCTTAAATTCTATTTTATTTTCAACATTTTCTCTTCCATTTCCCTGATTAATTTGGGCCCAACCCCTTCTCTATATATTGGGCTGTCCCAACTTACTGATGTGTTTCACCTTATGCCATAAATTGCCTCAAATGGGATCATCTTTAAAGATGCTTGGTGCCCGTTGGTATAATCAAACTCTACTAAGTGTAGGTAGTCTTTCCATTTTGATGGTTTATCCATCACATACATCCTAAACATATTCTCAATCACTTGATTCACCCTCTTTGTTTGTCCATATGATTCTAGATGATAAGTTGTGATAAAATTCAAATTTGTTCCAAATCCTTTAAATAATCCTTTCCAAAAATTAGATGTAATTTTTGGATCACTGTCAAACACAATTGCCTTCGGTATATCATGTAGTTGTGTAGTTTACCTCATATAAATATCAACAATGTTGGTTGCCTTGTGAGTGAGCTTTACTCGAATAAAATGGGCATCTTTAGTAATCTTATCTACCACTACCATGATAGAATCATGTTTCTTCTTTGTTCTGGGTAGTTTGGTTATGAAATACATCATTACATCTTCCCATTTCCACTCAAGAATGGGTAATGGATGTAGCAAACCAACTGGGTTTCTATTCTCAACCTTGACCTTTTGACACTCCAAACATTTGACAATCAAATCAACCATTTATTTCTTCATTCTTGGCCAATACTATTGACTCTTGACAACTACAATAGTTTTCTAATAACTTGGGTGCCCAATATAAGGTACATTATGCATTTATCTTAATATCATATTTTTCAATTACTGGGAATTTGGTACATAAATTATGCCCCTGTACATGGGAATTTCATCATTTTTTGTCTTATAATCTTCAATTTTCTGCTGCAAAATACCTTATTGTAATTTTTCTATTATTTCCATGTATTGCAAATCTGATTTTGCAGTCTCTAAGATTATCTATTTTCAATATGATTGGTACATGCTAATAGTTGTATCATGCAACTTATGCACTCTTCTTCTAAGTGCATCAACCACCATGTTCTCTTTCCCTTTGATATTCTTTATATCAAAGTCATATTCAGTGAGAAATTATAACCAACTGCTTTGCCTAGAATTTAGAGTTGGTTGTCCAAATAAAAATTTCATACCATTATGGTCTGTCCTCAACTTGAATCTTTTCCCCATGAGGTATTTCCCCCACATCTTCAAGAAATGAACTATGGCTTCCAACTCCAAATCATGAGTAGCATAGTGCCTTTCATGTTCCTTCAACTTCATGTAATCACAACATACAACATAACCATTTTGACCAAGCACTACACCAAGCCCTACATTACATGAATCAGTGAAAACAAGGAATTATTCATTTGGATCAGAAATACTTAGTATTGGAGAACTTGTTAATAAATGCTTCAAGTGTTGGAAACTCTTTTCACAATCCAATGTCCATTGAAACTTCACCTGCTTCTTTTGCAAGGAAGTGATTGGATGTAAAATATTTGAGAATCCTTCAATAAATATCCTATAGTATCCTACGAGGAAGATGGATGATCTCACCTATGTCATATTCTTTGGCTTTTACCATCCTCTAATGGCCTCAATATTTTTAGGATCCACTGTTATCCCTTCCTCTGAAATGATATGTCCCAAATAATTAATCTGCTTCTGATAAAATGAGCACTAGTTCAATTTTCCATAGAATCGATGCTCCCTTAATATATGTGATACCATACTCAAGTGTTGTTCATTATCTTCCTCCTACTTATAATATATAAGAATGTCATCTAAAAATATAATGAGAAAATAATCTAACTATTCTCTGAAAATACAATTTATTAAACACATGAAGACAACTAGTGCATTTGATAACCCAAATTACACTACTATGAACTCACAATTCCCATACCTTGTTTCGAATCTAGTCTTGATGATGTATTCTTCTTTAATTCTTACCTGATGATAACCTGACTTGATATCAACCTTGGAGAATATTTTTTCATCTTTCAATTGGTCAACGAGGTCATCGATTCTTGCCAAAGGATACTTATTCTTCATAGCTACCTTTTTCAACTGCCTAAATTCAATGCAAATTATCAATGTTCCATCCTTTTTCTTCACAAAAAACACTGAGGCACCCCAAGCTAACACACTTGGGCATATATACCCCTTTTTCAGAAGCTCTCCAAGTTTCATTTGCATTCCTTCAATTCTGGTGTACTCATCCTGTAAGGGGTCTTGGATAATGGGGCTACTCCAGGCATCATATTGATGGAGAAATCAATGTCTCTTTTAGGGGGTAATACTGGTATTTCTTTAAACACATCTTCAAACTCTTTTAGGACTCCATAATATTCAATATTTGACACCTTATATTTAGGTTCCTCTTCCATATGTGATGAAAATATTTGACATCCTTTTCTGTAACTTTTCTTCATATGTAATGCTAACATTTCTTGGATGGTTACAACCCTAGGAATTCCCTGTACTGTCTTAAGGATCCCTTCCTCATCCAAGAAAGTAAATTCCTTATTATAATAGTCTAGGATAGCATGGCTTTGGTCCAACCAATCCATACAAATTAGACATTCATAGGAACCTAAAGGTATGATGTTCAAATCTTCCCTAGTGCTTAGTGATGCAAGAACATCACCTTCAAAGTCAAAGACACAAGCATGGACGCATGAATATAACATATCACCATGACATAATTTCAAATCAACATTTAATTCAGAAGGAAAACGAGTTATTGAGATATTTTGGAAACAATGTTTTTTAATATATCTTTTTTGTAAAGTCTTATACGAATGTAAGGAGTTATAGATAGGGACTGGGAACCCTTATCGGGTAATAACTGATAGTTATTGTAATAGGACAAAGTAGGTAACCGCTAGAACCTGATAGGATAGGTTGCAGAAATGACAGAGAAGAGTAGAGTAGCAAAGTAGAGGAAAGAGACATAGTGAAGAACTGTAATACTATGTAACTTTATTTAATGAATGAATAAAGAAGACAGGATTGTTCCAATTCCTTGGACAATGTTCATTATGATGTTAGATTGAATGAATGATATATTATGTATTTTCTTTAGTTTATTTTCGTTTATATATGGTTGTTAGAATTGATCATATGAATTTTTGACGAAATTGGATAAGTTTCAATTGTTTCTCTTTTGAAACTCGTATGCAAGGTGTGCACATCATATGCAAGGTCTACACATCATATGCAAGGAGTGCATAGACAGTGTCTTAAATTAACTCAGAAGAGTTCAAAAGTGATGCAGCACCCCTACCTCAGTAGGTTTTGCTTGACCTCCCAGTCTAAGGATTGTTCTTAATTTCCCCTTGAGCTGAAATGGCTCTTCGATTACGAGCTGGAATATTCACACTTATAACCACAGGTCCTTCTTAGGAGCTACACCTCTGTAAACAAGCACTAGGCATGAAATCTTACCCACATGACCAACCAATGTGACCACAACCTTTATCCGAAAAGGTATTTCATGAATCGCGATTTCGGGGGTATTGGCGTGATACAACCCCAACACTCCACATCCACGAAACCCCGAAACCTGATGTGGGACATCTCCCCAAGACCATATCTGATAGTCATGTGCCTTATGCATGATCAACAACCACGATCACATTGTGACTTCATGTTTCATGACGTTGGGACTGTTTATGTAACGCAAGCCCAATTCTCCAACTCCTGACTTCCTAAATGTCGAGACTTGAACTCAAGAGATCAACGACTCCCGTTGATCCAGATCCAAGGGATACTATTCCTCTTGGGATTGTGAGTGCTAAAAGGTTATCATCCTTATCCTTTCTGCTAATCTACTAGATCCAACGGCTCACAAAATTTTGGTATTCCTCCCTCTGATAAGTTCCATCGTCCATTCATATTTTCAGTGGCTCCAAGCCAAAGCACTTGGAATCAATTCTTCTAGGGTCAACCTCTGTGAGGTGACTTCAACCTTATGATTTTCTTCAAATCTCTCGAAGTCTCTATCCCTTCTGATCTTGGATTCTATTGCAAACTCAAGAATTCCAACGGTTCTTTGTGTCCAATCCTTGTGGCACTCACGATAACCTCTGGTTATTTGAGGTCTTCCTCTTCTGTGCACTCCTTGCAATGAAAATCCTTCAACCCCTCAATTGGGTTGGAAAAGTATAAGACTTCAAGATGCTTGCACACTCCTTGAATGAATCTGTGTTATACTCACACTTTTGCTGGTATGAGAACAACGGTATCTCTCCTGAGCTTGTCTAAGGTAAAACTTAGGACCTATCAACGCACAATTTGCAGACTTTCACTGCACTCCTTGCAGAAATTCTCAGGATGAGAAACAATTGAAACTCGTTCTCTCCCTCTCAAAGACTTCATACATTCAATCATGAAAACATACATACACACAATATTGAAATAAATGCATAACAGAGCATATAAGAAAACTGTAAAGATACCATTAAGAGATGCAAACAGCAATCACCACAACACCATGAAATTGAATTAAATCCTTTTCATATTAATTCTAGTGCTTCTGTACATGGGTTAAATAGAAACAACTATCTTCTTATACAACCTTATGTTCTTCCTTTCTCTCCTATTCTCTTTCTCTACGGCTACCTAATTCTTACAATGAGAATACTAATACAATACAATACATACGAGGGATCTTTCTAGAGTTTTTCCTCCTACACTCTAAGTTATCTAATTGAAATAAAAGCTACAACTACTTTACATTTAATACAATAAATCCCTCCAACAAATAGATGAGATAAATCACTCAAGATCTGAATTACAACTCAAAACATAAATGTGAATGCATCCTTTCAAGATATTACATTAATGTCTTATCCTTTCAAATTCAAAATTCTTTCAAAATGTCCATTGGTGCATATTCAATTGTCCTTCTCTTTGAACTTTCTTTGTTGTCTTGCTTACGATGTTCCTACAGCATACTCCTCTGGCTGAAAAATTCATGAACTTCTATTCATGACCTCCTGCACCGTCTGTCCATGTTTCTGGATATTCTCTTTGTTTTCCCAACTGGTATCCTCAGTCGAGTGTCTTTTCCATTTGACCAAATACTCAAAATATGTCTTTCTTCGAATCTTTTTGCTAACTCTCTGATCATTGCCCTTTCCATCTGCGGCTTTTCAGCTACAGACATCTATTTGACCCACTGAATTTATTTTTTATTCTCTTCTCCTCCTGCTTCATCTTCTCTGTAAAGATACAGATCAACTATATTGAATATGGGTGATATTCCTACCCCAACTGGAAATTCTATCTCATAAGAATTTGTCTCAAATTTTCTCAAAATATTACACAGCCCTATCTTTTTCATCTTCAGTTTATTATATGTTCCCCTTGGGAACCTTTCTTTTCTCAGGTGTGCTAAGAATAATTCTCCCACTTCGAACATAATTTCTCTATGCTGATATGCTCTGCGCTTATATTCTTGGTTGGAATTTTGCAACCTCTGTTTCATCTTACTATGGAGCTCTTACATATTTGATGCAAAGTGTTCTGCTCCAACACTTCTGAACTCGCTCTGCTCTAAGTCTCTCAAATCAAACACTCACCTTGGCTACATTCCATACATTATCTAGAATGGGCTCTGTCTTGTGCTTCTATTTGGTGAATCGTTATATGCAAATTCCTCTCGTGGTAGAATCTAATCCCACTAACTGTGATGTTCAGCTACTAAACTCCTCAACAATTCCCCTAAACTTCAGTTTACTACCTCAGTCTGTCCATCCGTCTGAGGGTGATATGCTGAGCTAAAAGACAAATTTGTCCCCAGCTTTTTCCATAGCGTCTTCCAGAAATGACCAACAAATTTGGTATCCCTGTCTAAAACAAGACTCTTGGGTAAGCCATGAAGTCGAACAACTTCTTTGAAAAAAATATTTGCAATGTGTGTTGCATCACTGGTTTTATGACATGGAATGAAATGTGTCATTTTCGATAATCTTTTGACCACCATGAATATGGAATCACAACCTCTCTGTGTCCTTCGCAGTCCTAACACAAAATCCATGCTTACCACGTCCCATGGCCTCTCTGGTACCGACAATGGTTGATATAATCATGTATTCTATCTCTTCCCCTTTGTGTGCTTGCAAATTATAGATTTGTTGACAAATTTCCTAGCATCTTTCCTCATCCCTGGCCAATAATATAGATTGTTCAGTTACACGAATGTTTTTTCATGGCCGAAATGTCCATCCAATCCTCCAATATGTTTTTCTTTCAAAAGATTCTCCCTCATAGAACTCTTTGAGATGCACGGTTGATTTCCTTTGAATAATAATCCATCCTGGATTAATTATTCAATCCATTGGCTTTTGTCTCTCAGAACATGATTCTCACATGCTTCATAAGCATCCCTAAAATTTGAATCATCCATGTACATATCCTTAAGGTTATCAAAACCTAAGGTCTTCACATGAAACTCCTGAACAATCAAGAAACTCCTGAACAATCAAACATTTCCTACTCAATGCATCAACAACCTTGTTAGTAGTTCCAAAAATGTGCTTTATAACAAAAGTAAAGTTTTTCATAAATTCAACCCATTTCGCATGTTTCTGGTTCAATTTTTCCTGTCTTGTTACGAATTGTAAAGTATGGTTGTCATGATACAAAATGAACTCTTTTGGGACCAAGTAGTGCCTCCATTTCTTCAGTGTATGTATGATTGCATAAAACTCTTTATCATACATGGAATATTTCATTTTGGCCTCACTCAGCTTCTCACTGAAGTATGCAATCGGTCTATTGTGTTAGTTTAGGAGTTCTCCAACCACGAATCCACTTGCATCACATCTCACTTGAAATGTGTTACTGAAATTTGGCAGAACCAGAACTGGTTGTCCAACTACCTTCTCCTTCAACAACTTAAAACTTCTCTCTGCTTCCTCTATCCAATGAAAAGATTTATGTCTTTTCTTGACTATGTCCATCATTGGCACATAAATTCCACTAAAATTTCTAATGAAATTCCTGTAAAAACTGCCTAGTCCATGGAAGCTTCTGACTTCAAAGGTATTTCTCGGCGATGTCCATTCTTTGATCGCTTTTACCTTTTTCAGATCCATATTCAACTAGTTCGAAGAGATCACAAAAACCAAATAAATGAGCTCTTTCTTCATGAAAGACGACTTCTTCAAATTTATCACCAACATATCTTGTTGCAACCTCCTCATCACTAGAGTTAGGTGTCTCAAGTGCTCTTCCTCAGTCTTACTAAAGATCAATATATCATCAAGATACACAATTACAAACTTTCCAATGAAATATTTCAGGACTTCATTCATTAACCTCATGAAAGTACTTGGTGCATTCATCAAACCAAATGGCATGACTAGCCTTTCATATAATTATTCATTCGTCTTGAATGTTGTCTTCCATTCATCTCCTTCCCTCATTTTACTTTGATGATATCCGCTTTTCAAACCAATATTTGAAAAAAACCTTGCTCCACTCAAGAAATCCATCACGTCATCCTTCCTTGATGAAGAAAATCTATACCTAATGGTGATTTTGTTTATATCCCTTGAGTCTGTACACATTCTCCATTCACCATCCTTCTTTGGACTTAATATTGTTGGTACAACACATGGACTCAAGCTTTCTCTAACCAACCCCCTGTCCATCAAATCATGGACTTTCTTCTTAACCTCTTCATTCTCTTGTGGCATCAATCTGTACACTGCTTTGTTTGGTAAACTTGCTCCTGGTATAAGTTCATTGTGATGGATTATACTTCTGATGGGTGGCAACAAACAAGGTAAATCATCCACCACTATATCAACAAAATTCTCCATCATTTTCCGAATTTCCTCTGGTAGATCATCTATCAAGGTATTGGTCAAAATGACTCTAGGTTTCCTTACCATAGTAAACTGCATCTTTTCTTCTTTCTTGACTTCATCAAGAAGTTCCTTCCCACTCATGAGAAGTATAGTTTTTCTTGCTTTTGCTTTCACCTTCTTGTCTTCGATTGGCAGCAACATATGTGTCCTACCATTCTTCTCAAACGTGTATGTGTTCTTTCTCCCATAATGAACAACATTTCTGTCAAATTGCCACTGTCTTCCCAACAAAAGATGATAGACATATATGGGAATAAAATCACACAAAATCTCATCCCTGTAGCCCCCTATCTTAAATTCAACTAAACATTGTTTAGTGACAGTTACCTAATGTCCTTTTTTCAACCATGAGACTTTATATGGGTTTGGATGTGCAACTATCTCCAATTCCATATTCTCCACTATTTATGTGGATACTACATTATATGTGCTTCCATAGTCCACAATTACCTTGCATACCCTTTCCTTGGTCTTGCAAGCAGTTCTGAATAGACTGTTTCTCTGGGATGGATTATCTACCTCCTTCTCTGGTTTCAAGAGAATTTTCCTCATCATCAAGGATATTCCGCCTTCTGCATATTCTGCCTCAACATTTCTCCTTTGCGCTTATTAAATGTGATCTTCGCCTCCTCCATCTTGTTTTCTATCAAGATATTCAAAATATTTGTGTCTGATCTTTCCACAAACAAAACATTTTATCTCACCTCCTCTACCTCTGCCTCTTCCTCTTACTCGCAGAAAAGTGTTCTTATCAGCATATTTTACTCTCTGTGAGCTTCCTCCTCTTTCTGGGTGATTATGAAGTTTCTTTTCTTCATCCTTGGGCTTCTGCGCTCTATCCTGGACAATTTCTTTCCCTCTACTCTGACTTCTACCTCTGCCCCTTTGACCTTGCTTTCTGGCCAATTTTTCTTCTTCCTTCAGAGCAATATGATAAGCATCTTCAACATTTATGATTGTCACCATGCTCATGTCATCCTGAATGTCATATCTCAGACCATTCATGTATCTGGTGACCTTTTCATCATCACTCTCACAATGACCTGCTCTAATGTTCAATCGGTACAACTCCTCAGTGTATTCTTTCGTTGTCATGTCCTTCTATCTCAAATTATTCATTCTTCAAAACAGATTAATTTGATAGTCTCTGGGTATAAATTTGGCTTTCATCTTTGTGACCATCCTATCCCATATTTTGATTCTTTGTTTGCCCTTGCAACACCTATCAGCCTGCAATTCATCCCACCATAGTGTTGCATGCCCTTTCAGTCTAGTGAAAACATGTTTTACTTTCCTATCTTCTTCGATATCTTCATAGTCCAAGTATTTATACAGAGCTCTAAACCAATCTAGCATCTCCTCAACATCTAAGTTTCCTTCATACATCAGAATGTCCATTTTTTCTCTGGCCCCTATTCTTGCAACACCTCTGAATAGACGTCCTTTTGCAGCGTCTTCGGCTACAACTTCTTCTTCAGCTGTAGCCTCATTTTCACTTCCGGCTTCACTGACATCTCTTGTATTAGTAGCTCGTCTCCATGTTTTCTCCATAGCATCTAATCGAGCACGAAGTTCTCCCATTTCCCTTTCCACGATTGGATCGGGCATTTGTCTGTCTTGAGGTCTTCTGGGCGGCATTGTTCAAATCTGTTCCACGCAAAATTTAATTTACATCTTTCCTTTTGCCTCCTCTTGCTTACAGAAAACAATTATTGTAAGCTCTTATACCACTTGATGCAGCACCCCTACCTCAGTAGGTTATCCTTGACCTCCCAGTCTAAGGATCGTTCTTAATCTCCCCTTGAGCGGAAATGAATCTTTGATTCTCAATTGGAATCTTCACACTTGTAGCCACAGGTCCTTCTTACGAGCTACGCCTGTGCAAACAAGCACTAGGAGCGAACTCTTACCCACGTGACCAACCAATGTGACCACAGCCTTTATCCGAAAAGGTATTTTTCAAATCGAGATTTTGGGGGTATTGGCGTGATACAACCCCAACACTCCACATCCATGAAACCTCGAAACCCGATGTGGGACCTCTCCCCAGAACCAGATCTGATGGTCTTGTGCCTTCTACTCAATCGACGACCACGATCACGTCTTGACTTCATGTTTCACGATGTTGAGACTGTTTGTGTATTGCAAGCTCAATGCTCCAAGTCATGACTTCTAAAATGATGAGATATGAACTCAAGAGATCAATGACTCTTGCTAATCCAAATCCAATGGATAATATTCCTTTTGGGATTGTGAGTGTTGAAAGGTTACTATCCTTATCCTTTCCACTGATCTAATAGATCCAATGGCTAATGGAATTTTAGTATTCCTCTCTTCGAGAAGTTCCATCGTCCGTTCATATTTTCAATGGTTCCAAGCCAAAGGCGTTCGCGTCAATTCTTCTGGGGTCAACCTCTATGAGGTGACTTCCCTCGAAGTATCTATCCCTTAAGAGCTTGGCTTCTAATCCAAACTCAAGAGTTCCAAGGGTTCTTTGCATGCACTCCTTGTGGTACTCATGATAACCCATGGTTATTTGATGTCTTACTCTTTTGTGCACTCCTTGCAACAAAAATCCTTCAACCCATCACTTGGGTTTGAAAAGTATAAGACTTCAACCTGCCTATGCACTCCTTGCACGGCTCTGTGCTATACTCACACTTCTGCTGGTATGAGAACAACGGTATCTCTCCTAAGCTTGTCTAAGGAAAAACTCAGAACCTGTCAACGCACATTTTGCGGACTTTCACTGCACTCCTTGCAGGAATTCTCAGGACGAGAAATAATTGAAACTCATTCTCTCCCTCTCAAAGACTTCATACATTCAATCATGAAATCATACATACACACAACATTGAAACAAATGCATAACAAAGCATATAAGAAAATTGTAAGGATATCATTAAGAGATGATAACAGTAATCACCACAACACCATGAAACCAAATGAAATCCTTTTAATATTAATTTCAGTGCTTTTGTACATGGGTTCAATAGCAACTTCTATCTGCTTATACAACCTTTTGTTCTTCCTTTCTCTCCTATTCTCTTTCTCTACAACTACCTAATTCTTACAATGAGAATACTAATACAATACAATACATACGAGGGATATTTCTAGAGTTTTCCCTCCTAAACTCTAAGCTATCTAATCGAAATAAAAGGTACAACTACTTTACATTTAATACAATAAATGCCTCCAAAAAGCAGATGAGAGAAATCGCTCAAGGTCTACATTACAACTCAAAACATAAATGTGAATGCATCCTTTCAAGATATTGGATTAATGTCTTATCCTTTCAAATTCAAAATTCTTTCATAATATGCGTTGGTGCATATCCATCTGTCCTCTTCTCTTGCGCTTGTTTTGTTGTCTTGCTTACAATGCTCCTGCATGAAGAAGGAACAATGGGAACTTATACCAAGTGAAAGGAGTGCAAAATGTCAAGGAGTGACTAAGTGTCGAAGAACCAGAACAGAGGAGCACAAGGAGTGCAGGAAGAATTTATTCCAAAGAAATCCTTCGATATGATTTTTTCGAGAGCCCAGGAACGCAAGGAGTGTGTGGGAGAACAAAATCCTCAAGGGGATGAATCTTAGAAGAGATAGATTTGGAGGAGGGTGAATCTCTGAAGGCTTCATGAATTATTGATCAAGAGTTGTCTAGGAGGGAGCGGGATCATTCAAGACTGTTGGATCTGGACAAGGTGTGTGAGCTTTAAGTCTCTTGAAGTGAAAAGGAGAGAACATTGTCAAAGTCCCATAGTCCCGAAGTAATATGGGACCGTCCATCCTCAAGGAGGATAGGTGGAGCAATATCCACAACTCTGGAAGTTCATGGACAAGGAGAAGGTGAAATAGCTGAAGTAAATTTGGACCATCAGATTCAGAGGGACACATGGCGAGGGATCGCGAGCTTCGAATAAATTCATTTGGGTTTCAGTTGAGAATTGAAACTTCTAAAAACCAAAGTCCGAAGTGAATATGGACCGTCATATCTAGAGAACATGCGGCATAAATCTGTGGACTCTTGGTAAAGACCTGAATTAAATCATAGCCGTCAGATTAAGGGGGACGTGCAGTGCAAACCAGTGGACTCCTGGAAAAGACCCGCAGTAAATATTAGCCTTCTGATTCAAGAAGACACGCAGAATAAATTAGCACACTTCGAGGGAAAGTGAAAGTTGAGAATTGAATTTTTCGAAGTTCGAAGACCTGAAGGGATCATATCCATCGATCTATAAAATACATGCATCAGTGGATTGCAAGGTTCAGATAAAAGCAATTCGGGGAAGATGATAATTGAGAGTTGATATTTTCTAAGTACGAAATCTCGAAATGGTTAGAGTCGTCGATTGAGGAGGACACGTGGTAAGAGGTCTGTCATTGCGAATAAAGTAAGGTTTGAGAGTTGAAAACTATGAAACCCGAATCGTGAAGAAAATCAAGACCATTGATTTGAAAGGGGTAGATATGATCTGTTGATTTGAAAGGGGGAGATCTAATCCATTGATCGAGAGGCCTCATTCAATATCACTAGATCAATGATCGTGCTGAATTGCAGGGTCAGAAGATGCTCGAGTTTTAAACATCTGAGAGCAGACCACAATTGAAACCATGGTATTTCAAAAGGGGCGCATGGCGATTGATGGTGAATTGTGGGGAGAAAAGTGGTGTTGTATAAAACCACTTTTTTCTACCTTACAAACACATGTTTGTGTGAGGTCATAGCCCAAGGTGACATCCAAGAAGGGCCTAGTGGAAAAGGGGCTAGTGCCTAAAACATGATAGTTCAACAATGCGAACAGAGAGGTTGTGGGTGCCAGAGGACCTACACCAAAAGGTCTAAAGAGCCTGTGTTCAATTACAAAGTGAGACAATGAAGGTTTCAGAGAGCGGATTTGGCTCACAGAATCGAAGATACTTAACCGGGAGGTCGCGTAGGCTGAAGGAGAGTAGGGGGCTGTGTCAGGTGGTATCAGAGCTATTGAATTTATTTACTGACGGAAAACAAAGGAGAAAGGAGATAAATTGATATCATTAATGGTATCAAGAGTTGATTATGTTTATAGACATTAGAAGGAGAGTAAGTGGCATCATGCCACCCAGAAGACGTAGAGCTAATCTAGAAATGGAAGAAGAAATGAGGTGAATCAGAATGAGACTGGATGCCATGGAAACAATGTAGAGGATAGAACCAAACACTAGATATATCAGTGAAGTTGAAAAAGAAGATATAGAGGTCGAAGAATATGTAGCAGAGGATGTTGCAGAAGACCACTTATTGAAAGTTGTTTCAAGAATAGGAGGCAGAAAAAAAATAGAGGTACCAATGTATGAAGGAAAGTTAGAAGTTGAAGAATTGTTGGATTGGGTACGAGCTATGGACAAGTACTTCGATTACTAAATATCGAAGAAGACAAGATGGTGAAGCATGTAGTGACAAGACTGAAGGGCCATGCAACACTATGGTGGGAAAAACTGCACATTGATCGCAGATGCAAGGGAAAGAAAAAAATTAAAAGCTAGGATAGGATGGTAGCCAAGCTCAAAGAAAACTTTATCCCAAAGGACTATCAAATCAATCTGTTTAGAGTATTGTAGAACTTGAGACAAAAAATATTATTAGTGAAGTAATACACTTAGGAATGTTGTAGACCAAACATCAGGGCTGGACAAAAAGAGAATGACGATGAAAAAATAGCCAGGTATATCAATGGACTGAGATATGAAATACACAAGGAGATCAACATGACGTCTTTTAGTAAAGTCGGGGATGATTATCAAGCAACCTTGAAAGCTAAAAAGAAATTGGCCAGAAAGCAAAGCCAACGAAACAAAGGAGGAAATTGAAGCTGAGGTAAGGGAACCACCAAAGAGAAGTCCCAGAAACCAAAGCATGAATCTAGAAAGCAACATAATCACCCTGAGAAAGGTAGAAGTTCTAGAGAAGTGAAACATGGAGGAAGAAGACCTTTTCCTAGAGGAAGAGTAAGAGCTACAGGAGGTGAAGTTAGATGTTATTCTTCTGGAAAGACAGGGCACATGTCTTGGGAATGCCTCGAGAGGAAGAAAGACACAAAAGGAGGAGAATAACACATTTCTGAAGCATAGAAGTATGTGGTAGAAGAAGCAGCAGAAGGAGGAAAGAACCTCATGATGAGGAAAGTTATTCTTAAACTAGAGAAGGAGGTAGAGGAACCAGTTCAGTGAGGAAGTCTGTTCATAACTACTTGCAAGACGAAAGACATAGTTTGCAAGATGATCATAGATAGTGGGAGCACTAACAATATACTATCCACAGAGATGGTGGAGAAACTGGAACTAAAGACAAATTCACATCAAAACCCATACAAGGTATCATTGTTGCAAAAAGGACATCAAGTAATTGTAATTCAACAATGCCAAGTTGAATTTAAAATAGAAGGTTATAGGGATGAAATATTATGTGATGTAATTCCTATGGATGTATGTCATATTTTATTGGGGAGACCATGGAAGTTTGACCAAAATATTATGCGTGATGGGAGAAAAAATACTTATACCTTAGAAAAGAATGGTAGGACACATATATTGTTTCCAATAGAAGACAAATATCAAAAGAGGGAATCCAGTTCAAGTATACTTCTCATGAGCGGGAAGGAACTCTTGAATGAAGTCAATAAGGAGTAGGAGATGCAGTTTTCTATAGTGAGGAAGCCAAGAGTTATCCTTACAAATACTTCTGTGGAGTATTTACCTGAAGAAATCCATGAACTGTTAGAAAACTTTGCTAACATAGTAGTGGATGAATTACCTCACTCATTGCCACCCATTAGGAGTATAAGCTATCATATTGATCTTATTCTAGGAGCTAGTTTACCAAACAAAAAAGATTATAGGTTGACACTTAGAAAGAATGAGGAAGTCAAAAATCAAGTCCAAGATTTGTTGGAAAATGGTTTAGTCAAGGAAAGCCTAATTCCATGCTCAATACCAACTGTGTTGAGTCCAAAGAAGGATGGAGGATGGAGAATGTGTACATATTCCAGAGGCATCAATAAGATCACCATTAGGTATAGATTCCCTTTACCAAGGATGTATGATTTGATGGATTGCTTGAGTGGAGCAAGCTATTTTTCCAAGATAGACTTGAAGAGTGGATATCATCAAATAAGGATGAGAGAGGGAGATGAATGGAATACAACATTCAAGACAAATGAAAGTTTGTTTGAATGGTTGGTCATGCCATTTGGGTTGACAAATGCACCAATCACATTTATGAGATTAATGAATGAAGTATTGAAAGTCTTCATAGGTAAATTTGTCATAGTGTATCTGGATGACATACTAGTATTCAGTAAGATAGATGGAGAACACTTAAACCATTTGACATCAGTAATGAGAAGGTTGCAGCAAGAAACATTGTTGATAAATCTGAAGAAAAGCTCTTTTATGAATACAGAACTCATATACTTGTTTTTTTTTATCTCTTCAAATGAATTTAAGATGGATCCAGAAAAGGTGAGAGCAATTAAAGAATGGTCGTCTCTAGAAAGAATATTTGAAATAAGAAGTTTTCATGGATTAACAAGTTTTTAGAGAAATTTTATCAGAAATTTGAGTGGTATATGTACACCCATGCTGGACACTATGAAGAAGAAACATAAGCCTTTTAATTAGATAGATAAAGATGAAAAAAGTTTCAAAATGTTGAAGGAGAAGATCACAGAACAACCAATTTTGGTCTTACCAGATTTTTGGAAAACATTTCAAGTGATATGTGATGCAAGTGGAGTAGCTATTGGACCAGTCTTGAGTCATGATAATAGGCTAGTTTCTTATTTCAGTGAGAATATGAATGACACCAAGAAGAAGTATTCCACATATGACAAAGAATTTTATGCAGTGATTCAATCTTTGAAGAAGTGGAGGCACTATCTAATTCCTAAAGATTTTGTCTTGTACAGTGATAATCAAGCTTTGTAGTTTATTACTAGTCAAGAAAAGTTGAATCATAGACATACTAAATGGGTAGAATTTATGCATAATTTTACTTTAGTTATTAAATATTTTCTTGGACTGCTAACAAAGTTGTAGATGCTTTGAGGAGGAGGAGTTTAATTGTACAAGAATTCCAAGTGGAGACCTTAGGGTTTGAACACCTCAGGGAAATGTATTAAGAAGATCCAGATTTTAAGGAATCTTATGAGGTATGTAAGAATCCATTGTTGGGAGACAGAAGCCCATGGACATAATATTTGATCGAAGATGGATTATTATTCAAAGGGAGCCAACTATGCATACCAATATGCTCAATGAGAGATAACCTGCTGAAAGAGAAACACAATGAAGGCTTAGCTGGAAATTTTGGTCATGATAAGATATTTGCATAGCTAAGAAATTCATACTATTGGTCGAGCATGAGGGAAGAGGTGAAAAGGTTTGTGAACAAATGCAGAATTTTCCAGGATGCAAAAGGAGGAAAACATAACACTGGTTTGTATCAGCTATTACAAATTCGAGAAAGGCCATGGGATGCAATTAGTATGGATTTTATATTGCGATTTCCTAGAACCCAAAAAGGGAGTGATTCCATATTTTTTGTGGTGGACATATTTTCAAAGATGGCACATTTCATACCATGCTAGAAGACAAACGATGCTACACATATAGACAATTTGTTTTTCAGAGAAGTGGTGAGACTACATGGATTGCCTAGGAGCATAGTCTCAGATAGGGACACCAAATTTGTAGACACTTTTGGAGGACTCTATGTAAGAGGCCGGGGACAAACTTTTCCTTTAGTTCAGCATATCACCCTCAAACAGATGGACAAACTAAAGTAGTAAACAAGAGTTTGGGAAACTTGTTAAGAAGTTTAGTTACTAAGCAAGGTTGTCAATGGGATCATATTTTGGCACAAGCAAAATTTTCATTTAACAATTCAGTGAACAAGAGAATAGGAAAAAATTCATTTAAAATTGTGTACGGTATACATCCAAGAGGGATTACAGAGTTGAGAGATCATAATCAATATCAATTCAGAAGTGTTGGTGCAGAATACTTTTCATTAGAAATGAAAAAACTCCATGGCATAGTCAGAGAACAACAATAGGACAGTAGCCTGAAATATAAGAATAGAGTTGATCAGAAGAGAAGAGAAGTTCAATTTGAAGTAGGAGATGAAGTTTTATCTCATTTGAGAAAGGAAGGTTTTCGAAGGGGAACATATAACAAGTTGAAAATGAAGAAGATAGGACCATGCAAGATTCTCAGAAAATTTACAGCCAATGCTTATGAAAATGGGTTTCCAGACAATCTTGGGATATCATCGATATTCAATGTTGCAAACTTGTATCCTTATAGGAGAGATGATGCAGTAGAACCAAATGATAAGAAATAAGTTCAGTGGGAAGAATAATTGCCCACAACAAAAAATCCTGAGATGGAGAAAATCATAGAAAAGAGAGTTGGAAATAAGACCAAGAGGAAGACATATCATGAATACTTAGTGAAGTGGAAAGATCATCTAGTGGAAGACTCGAGTTGGGTCACTAAACTAGATATTTTGAAGCATGGAAAAATAGTGCAGGAGCTCATGGACATGAGTCCATGAATATTTGATCTAGAGGAGTATGATGCAGGAGCATCTCCTTCAAATTTAAATACGCAAGTGTGAAGGCAGGGATATGACATCTCAGCATGACAAAATTTCAAATAAACATTTAATTCAGAAGGAAAACGAGTTGTGGATCTATTTTGGAAACAAGTTTTTTAATATATCTTGTTTGTAAAGTCTTATACGACTTTAAGGAGTTACAGATAGGGATTTGGAGCCCTTATCAGGTAATAACTGATAGTTATTGTAATAGGACAAAGAAGGTAACCACTAGAACCTGATAGGATAGGTTGTAGATAGGTCGAAGAAGAGATCGAGAAGAAACTCCTTAGATATCTTTGTTGTTTTTGTATTGTAAGAGACAAGAGATTAGGGAGAGAAGATAAGAGTGGAGTAGTAGAGTAGAAGAAAGATGCAGTGAAGAATTGTAATACTATGTAACTTTATTTCATCAATGAATAGAGAAGACATAATTGTTCCAATTCCTTGGACGATGTTCATTATTATGTGTGATTGAATGAATGATATATTTTGTATGTGATTTATTTCATTTTCATTTATGTATGGTTGTTAGAATTGATCATATGAATTTGACATGAAACTGGATAAGTTTCAATTGTTTCTCTTTTGAAACTCATATGCAAGGTGTGCACATCGTATGCAAGCAGTGTGTCAGCAGATTCTTAAATTGAATCAGAAGAGTTCAGAAGGAAAAATGGGAACTTAGACCAAGTGCAAGGATTTCACAGTGTCAAGGAGAGACTAAGTTTCGAAGAACCAGAACAGAGGAGTGCAAGGAGTGCGAGAAGAATTTCTTCCAAATAAATCCTTCAATCTGAGTTTGGTGAGAGCCCAAGAATGCAAGGAGTGCATGGGAGATCAAAATACTTAAGGGAATCAAGCTCAGAAGAGATAGCGAGGATAAATCTTCAGAGGAGGGTGAAGCTCTGAAGCCTTCACGAATTATCAATCAAGAGTTTTCCAGGAGGGGGTGGGATCATTCCAGATCATTGGATCTAGATCAGGTGTGTGAGCTTTAAGTCTCTTGAAGTGCAGAGGAGATCATAATGTCAAAGTCCCGGAGTCCCGAAGTAAATTGAGACCATCCATCGTCAAGGAGGACAGGTGGTGCAAGATCCACAACTCTGAAAGTTTGTGGACAAGGAGGAGGTGAAATAGTCGAAGTAAATATGGGTCGTTAGATCTAGAGGGACACGTGGCGACGAATCGAGAGCTTTGGATAAATGCATTTGGGTTTTAGTTGAGAGTTGAAACCTCTGAAACCCAAAGTCCAAAGTGAATATGGACCATCAGATCTAGAGGACATGTGACATAAATCTGTGGACTCTAGGTAAAGACACAAAGTAAATCATAGCCATTAGATTAAGGGGGGCACGCGGTGAAAAATCATGGACTCTGGATAAAAACCTAAAGTAAATATCAGTTGTCCGATTCAAGAGGACATGTAGCATAAATCCACACACTTTGAGGGACAGTGAAAGTTGAGAATTGGTTTTTATGAAGTCCGAAGACCCGAGGGGATTGTAGCCATCGATCTGCGGAAGATATGCATCAGTGGATAACAAACTTTGGATAAAAGAAATTAGGGGAAGATGAGATTTGAGAGTTGATATTTTTGAAGTTTGAAATCCTGAAATGGTTAGAGTCGTCGATTGAGGAGGAGATGTGGCAGGAGATCTGTCATTCCATAGAAAGTAAGGTTTGAGAGTTGAAAACTTTGAAACCCGAATCGTGAAGAAAATCACGACCGTTAATTTGAAAGGGGTAGATCTGATCTGTTGATTAGAAAGGGGAATATCTAAGCCATTGATCAAGAGGCCTCATTAGAGATAGTGAGATCAACGGTCACGCTCAATTGCGGGGTCAGAAGATGCTTGAGTTTTAAAAATTTGAGAGCAGGTTGCTATTGAAACCACAGTATTGCAAAAGGGACGCATGGCGATTGATGTTGAATTGTGGAGAGAAAAGTGGTGTGGTCTAAAACAAATTTTGGCCACCCCGCAATCACTTGTTTATGTGAGTTCATAGCCCAAGGTCACATCCAGGAAGGGGATAATGGAAAAGGGGCTAGTGCCTGAAACATGATAGTTCAGCAACGTGAAGGGAGAGGTTGCAGGTGCTATAGGACCTATAGCAAAAGGTCAAAAGAGCTCGTGTTCAATTAGAAAGTGAGATAATCAAGGTTTTAAAGAGTCGATTTAGATCATAGAATTGAATATCCTTCATTAGGAGGTCACGTAACTCGAAGGAGAGTACACTAGTACATATTGTAAAAATGTTGATGTTGTATTTGCAACGTTATGGACAAAATTGGCCATACTATCAAAAAATAGAGGAAATTTTAATTTTTTTTTCCATATCGCTCGATAACGTCGCTATTGCCACGTGGATGTCTCTCTTGCCGCATTGTTGTCTCTATTGTCATGTTTTTGTATCTATTGCCACGTTTGTAACATAGTCATCATTCTTTCCACATTTGTAACATAGTCATCTATCTTGCCACGTTTGTAAAATAATGGTCGCAGTTGCGACATTGTTGTGTATAAATAAGGTCAATGAGTTGTAAATGTTCCTAGTGGTCTGACTATTGAATTTTAGATGGATTTCCATTGTGGGACAGGATTATGGTGTGATTTTTATGATTTCCATGGTGTCCTTATGATACGACAATGGTAATATATTATCCACATAAAAGGTTTCTTGAGAAGTAACAAGGGGACCATGATACCATATAGAGAGCAAAAGAGGAAAGGGGGTGCATGGGTGATATGGTTTGACACTTGTCTTTAAAGTAAAAACTTCCTTGCCCATGATTCCTTAAAAATATGTCCCACTCATCTTTTAATTGGGTGTTCTTTTGGATGTTTCCTAATGCTTCTTGGTCAAAAGGGCACACTTGTCTTATGCAGAATAAACTTGGGGGGAAACCATTATTCACCCTCATTCATGAATGATTCTTAGACTCTCCATTATACCTAAGAACATTTCTTTCCCATGTGCATTATCCATTTTCCTATCCAACTTTTTTTCTTCTCATTGTTCATGGTGGAACTTGTGTGGAAACATGGTTTTTATGCATGCAAACAAGGAAAAATCCCCATGGAATTATGGCTAGGAAAAAACTATGGGGAGTGGGGGATTTGCTTGTAAGAACTGATATAAAATTGGATGGTTTTGAGGGAAAAACAATGGTTGGAATGTCCACAAGAGGTGAAGTAAACACCATTAAAACTTGCAACCTTGTTAGTGTTGGTCATGGATATTTTGAACTGAGTGGTTTCCTTTAGGTCATTCAAGTGTGAAACCAATATTGTTGGACTTTTTTTTCCTACATTGGAAGTGAAGAAGATATCCAAGGGACTATGGAGTAGATAAAAGGGAGATCTCCCTTGTGATATGACATAGAAGAGAAGCTCGTGACAATTGATGTCTAGATGAGGGTCTAGAGTGCTCAATAGTGAGCATATTGGCTATGTCATGAGATAAATGGGTTGGCGTGAGTGATATTAGAGCCTTGTAGGAGATTCTTTAAATGTTTTCATTGTGTTATTGAGGAGAAGAGAGTGCAACAATGGTTGATGGCTAGATGTTGGGATCATCCCTAGGGGTGTAATTAGGAGGCCAAAGGGACCACTAGAGTAGTAATGATATAGTTATGGTGGTCATTCAATGTAAAGTGGAATGGGTTTATTATGGATGTTATTATTAAATAATATCCATTAGTCAATTAAAATGGAATACATGTAATGTGGCCTCATTAAAGAAAGTCCATTAGGTAATTATGAGGTGGTTATGATTAGGGTTCTCTAGTTAGCTATAAAGAGAGAAAGTCCTTATGGATATGTATTGAAGTATCTCGATATGTATTGAAGTATTTTGTGTTCGAGCTTAGCTCAGTGAGAGGTCACCTTACCTTAAGAGGCAAGTGACCAATAGGGGATTTCTTCCAAAAGGATCATTGTATAGTGTTTCCATGCCTGAAGGGTATTTTTATATAATCAAGAAAATGGGGCCTTACAATATTAAGCTTGGATATATTATATGTGATTTAATTTTTATAACTAATGTATATAACAATTGGTATTGGATCTCATTCTTGGGAAAAAAAGTGGAAGAATTTTTTTTTCCTTATTTTTATATATTTTTTCCTAAGAAAAAAGAGGCAGAAACATTCAGATATATTTTTGTAGCTTTATGTGCATAATATGGGAAAACCAAATCTAGATTTCAATTCCTCTTAAAAAAACATCCAATTAAAAAAAAATAATGGTTCTAATCGAAGTCGTCGCTCTTGGAGATATAGTTGATTTAAAGTAAGTTATTCTAGGGTCCTTTTTGTGAGAACCATCAATATTGTAGAGAATATATCTTTTGACAGAGCGCCCATATTGCAACTAGACCAATGTCATTGGATAGAGGATTTTTGGGGGTTTTATTTGATATTATGTTGTTCTTTTGATCAATGTTGAATGCCCCCAAAGCCTCATAGATCCAAAGAATGGAAACACATTGGGAGGATCAAATCGCACACATAATACGAGAGCTTAAGGACAGATGACAACATATTGAAACATATCATGATATTAGTGAAGAGTATAAATGAGATATATTTTCTTGTTGGGATTCAAACCATGATTATGATGGTTGGTACATGAATACTTGTCTTTTCTTGGAAGATAACTACTTTCACTTTCCATTTTGATGCCTCTACTCCACCTGATGTATATAATGTCTTTGAGGTTACTTATGGGCCGATGATGGCTATTGATGTTCATCTTGGACAATCTTAAATGGTAATGTTCCTTTCAGCTCCCGGATTGACCTCTTATAACCATGTGGATGATCTTTTGGATTCTATTTATTTGGATCGAAATGACTGTGGTGTGAATTTTGAGGACATACTCGATCATTAGTTGAGCTCAAGAGTCATCATTTGGGTGTCAAAGTTAACTACTAGGGATGGGATCCAAGTTTATGGACGAGCTTTTTGGATTAATTTAGCATCGCAATTAGTACTTGCACATGGGACACTGAATATTTTAGCATGGTGGTCATCAGTTGTACATGGGACCTAGATTTATGGAGGAACTTCGTGGACTACTGGAGCATTGAGACAGACCCTTGCACATGGGACCATATCTCTTTGGACTACTTCATATTTGTGATTAGAAACCATACGTGGGACCCTCATTTATTTCTGTACATCCACACTACAAGCATTGAGGGAAACACTTTCCAAAGGCATATGGAATGTTGGGATCCTTCTTAGAGGTGTAATGGGTGGGGGGTGCTGGGAGGGGGGCGAAAGGCCCATTACACTAGTGATGGTATAGTTATGGTGGTCATTCAATCTAAATTGTATTGGATTCCAGGGGTGGAGCTAGGGGAAAAAGGCCCATTAAACTAGTAATGGTATAGTTATGGTGGTCATTCAATGTAAAGTGGATTGGGTCCATTATGGTTGTTATTATTAAATAAGGCCCACTAGTTAGATAGCATGGAATAAATGTAATGTGGCCTCATTTAAGAAGGTCCACTAGGTATTTAGGATGTGTTTATGATTAAGTTGTCGTTATGATTTAGACTAGGTCGATAACAACAGTAATAAAAATGATGAGTTGATGACATTGTCCTCTGAAGAATCTGTGAGTGAAGATGATGACCTGATAACATCGTTCTCACCAACATATGTCCACTTAGTCGCAATGAAACATGATGCATGATAATGAAATGTAACACTTTGACTCTTGAATGATAGTACTATGTAGGGGTTCCTAGGGAAGGAACTCATCTCATAAGTATCCATAGAATAACATGCAATAAGTGATGGAAAGAGACCCTCTATGAGATTACCATCTTTCTTTTGAAAACCCTTCTTGCATGAGATGACTAATTCTATGAGATGAACATCTTTCTTTGGAAAATCCTTTTTGCATGAGATGACTAATTCTATGAGATGGCCATCTTTATTTGGAAAATCCTTTATGCATTCTCCCAATTTTTCTAAAGTTCCTTCACACAGGCTAAGTAGTCTTCAATGCTTTCAAAATAGAGAGGATCCAAAGAGATCGACTCTTTCTCAATCTCCATAACTTTCCTTGGCTTTATCAAACATAGTATTCAACTTCTTCCAAACATTATTCTGACAGTCAATCCCACTTGTATGAAAGCGAATCTCCCTAGAGATGTAGGTTGTTACGACTCCTACAACATCATCTTTCTTTCCATCAATGATGAATTTACAAGAGTCGTCCTTTGGATCTAGAACAACAGTTTTTGTAAACTACCATATTTACTCTTCAACAATGTTTCCATATATTGTTCTCATATTCCATAATTATGGCCATTCAGAATCACAAAGAGCTTGGAACTCATGATGATAATATACTAATATAATTCTAGATTTAGTGTGTAAGTCAAAACTCTGAGTCAATCTACTAGATAGATCTGACTTGTCTGGAACATGTAGAATTGTTAGCATCCAAAGAACTACTAGCTTCAATACCATGTTGGAGAACCAAGGAATTTGGTTTATTAGAGAGCTCATATTCCAAGAGAGAGGTGGTGTCTAAAGGCACCATTACAACACAATCACAACTAAGCATATCTCAACATACATAGAAGTGTAAGAAACGAAAAGACTTCCATACACAACACATATCATATTTGTTCATATGTTACTTAAACATGCTTGTTAGATCGACCCATAAGGCCATCCTATATAGCATCAAAGTGTAACCAACTCGCTTGAAGTGAGGGAGATAAGGTCCACATATATTGGAAAGGGCACATAACAAACTCTTTGATTTCTACCTTGTTCTATACCCTAGTAAACTACTTTGGTCTAACTATCCAAATAATCAAATGCCCAGTCGATCCCTTAGACAAGAATTCAATTGATCCTTGATAATCAGGAATTTACCCCTCGAATTCCATACGGGGGTTGAAGTTTTGCACTTAGGTTATAATCATATTCTTAAGGGGACTTGACCCACAAGAATCCAAAGTAAAGCCTATTGATTTAAGCTTTCACATGCGAAATTACATTCATAAAGATAGACGATCCGCGTCGTGTGGGTGAAGCGAGAGGCACATTGTTATATGGGTGGTCGATTAAGGGCAAAGAAGGATCGTAGAGATGAGATGTTTAATTTTTAAATATTTTGAAGTGAATAAAAAGGCCAATGATAGATTATAAACGCATTCATTTTTTGTGTAGGGTTTGTTGAATTTGAAGTTGCAGTTCAGAGCAGAGGATAAGGAAGCGAGTCGTAGGGAGACAGAAGAGAGGAGGAGATGGCACGAACTAAGCAGACTGCCCGTAAATCAACAGGGGGAAAGGCACCACGGAAGCAGCTGGCAACCAAGGCAACCAGGAAGTCTGCACCTGCTACGGGTGGAGTGAAAAAGCCTCAGTTGCTCTCCGTGAAATCCGAAAATATCAGAAGAGCACCGAGCTTCTCATAAGAAAGCTGCCCTTCCAGAGGCTTGTAAGGGAGATTGCCCAGGACTTCAAGACAGACTTGATATTCCAGTCGTCAGCGGTGGCGGCATTGCAAGAAGCATATCTTGTTGGGCTGTTCGAGGACACCAACCTGTGCGCCATCCATGCGAAGCGGGTTACTATCATGCCCCAAGATATACAGCTTGCTCGCCGCATCCGTGGAGAGAGGGCATAAACATGTATCACAATTTGTGATTGTGCAATGCCATTGCATTTCCCTCTGTCTGTCAATGGTGTGTTTTCACACCACCATTTGGTTCTTTAAATTTGTTCTCTCTTTAATATTTTTCTGCTTTTTGCATTGATGATTTATAGCAAAATAGGTTTAAGTTCCATTTTTATGTTTCAGTGTTAGTACAGGCAAGGTTTTCACAACTGGTGAACGGGAAAATGATGTCCAGCCCGTCAGGTGAAGCTACTAAATGACGTAAAATAAAAAAKAATTGAGCCTACGTGTATCAAAGCCAGGTTTCGATCCTGGGACCTGTGGGTTATGGGCCCACCACGCTTCCGCTGTGCCACTTTGATGCTATATRCTGTGTGACTTATTTTTCTCTTTAGGTTATCTTCGTTATGAGTTGTTTTCGTTGTGCCTTCAAATAATGGTAGATACATGCTAAAATTATTAAACAATTTCACTGATTCTTAATGCTGTCAAGCCTCTATTACATTATATGCTTGGCTATAAATTAAATCAATTGTGAGATGCATCTAGCTGGTCTGCAATATTTGTTTATCAAATCGGACGAGAAGATTATGCACTCTCGGAATGAATCCGAACGGTAAAAATGTATCTTTGTAAACTGTTCCATAATATTGTAACATTTTATGGCAGTGGATCCGAAATCTTTTGAGCAAAACATCAGAAAAAATTAAATATATTAGAAAAGTGCGTGCCTCTCTAGTTGTAGAGCCTGGCGAAGAGGCATTAGCACCATGAAAGGATTCGATCACGTGACTTCCTGCTTCTAAGTAGTTTGGATAAAGTCGTCCAATGCAATTCCGAGCTGTAGCAGTGGGGGCTTTCTCAAGAATCCATGAATCTCTCGCGATGGTATCAATCCTGCTTTCAATGCTGTCGTAGCTGAGCTTGGGGACGATGGTATCAAGCCCGCTTTCAATGCTGCTGTAGCTGTGGACGAGCGTAATGGAAGAAGGTGAGCAATATCCAATGTGCTACACAGCATTGAATGTGAACGTTGGGGCAGGTGGATTATATGTTGTGAATGGAATGTTGGAGTAGGTGGATTATATGCTGTGAATGCTAATGTTGGGGTTGTCGGATATAGGATGAAAGCAATTTAGATTTGAGGCTTTGATGTTCGAGTTGTTAGGGATATCGCATATGAAAGCAATTTAGATTAGAGGTTTTATAATCTTTGGGTTGCATTGAATGTTGTGGAAATCGATTATAGGTTGTTGGATATGAAAATATGAAAGCAATTTAGATTTGAAGGATTGAAGGATATCCAAGATGTCTCTCTTGCTACCTCCAAGACGTCGCTCTTGCCACCTCCAAGATTGTCGCTCCCATAGCAACCACGTCGGAGTTGATACCTTTTAACGTCGCTCTTGCCACCTCCAAGATGTCTCTCTTGCCACCTCCAAGGTGTCGCACTTTCCACGTCCAAGACGTTGCTCTTGCCACCTTCACGATGTTGCTCTTGCCACCTCCAAGACGTCACACTTGCCACGTCCAAGACGTCTCTCTTGCCGCCTCCACGATGTCTCTCTTGCCACGTTCAAGACATCGGTATTTCCACCTCCAAGATGTCTGTCTTACGATGGTATCTATGTCGTCGGAAAAGCGACCTCATGTTAAACGACGTTTGAGGGGGTCTATTGTTTGTCCTTCTCCCGACAATAAAAAGTGGCAATTGCATCGAACGCACCATCGAAATTTGACCCAAATGTACTAGTGGTAGGGGGATGCGTCACTTATTCCATTAATTTCCATTGGACATGCCTTAACCATCGCATTAATTTTTCTTTTATCTCCAATAGCTAGTTGCACCAACCAAGATTTTCCATGATTGCTTTTTGGAAAATGCAATATTTCTGCCATCTTATGATATATATAACTATGACTAGCTCCTAAATCAATTAAGATAGCAATGGTTTGGTTGTTGATATTACCTTCCATTTCAATCATATGTGATTGAAAATCATCTTACGTGTTGTCCAGGGATTCATAGATCCTAAGTACATTTATGCCCATGTACTCCACTATATCATCTTGTTGTACATTGTGAACATTCCTCACTTTTTCACCTCTGTGAGGAAAATCTCTATACATATGATCTCCCCCACAACCTGAACATTTAATAGGTGGATTCCTTGGTCTTTCCTCCCCTGTCCTAATCATTTTGCGTTCTCTAGAAGTTGGATTTCCTTGAGGATTATTTCTGAATAATGGTGTCTTAGTCCCTTTTTTCCTCTATTCCATCTTGTTTTTCTTCTTGTCTTCCCAAGAATTTTTGAAAAATTGGCCTTCCTTTATGTAGATCATTAAGGCATTTAGCTCGCCTTATGGTATCCTCCAATGTTTTGGGATCATCATATTGTATCTTTTCACTGATAAATCATGGCATCCCACTCAAATACATCTGAATCTTAACTAGCTCTTCCTTGATGAAAGAAACATACTTTAGTAGTTCCAAAAACCTTCTTTCATATTCATCTATTGTCATATTCGAAAGCAAATAAATCCTTCATTTTCTTGTCATAGTATCTCTTAGTCAAGTATTTTTTTTTGAACATACCTATTGAATTATGTAACATACCCCAAATTTCACTAAAAATAAAAATAAAAATTATTAGGGGAAAATATTATAAATTATTGAATATGTCGTGACATACAAAATACTCTTTATAAATTTGTGTCACTTTTTATGTGCTTATTGCTACTATCCATGAAAGCATACCATAGTCGTCTCCCTTACTTACATGAGATCTAGTCATCTTGCTACTACATTCAAGTTTCTTACTATAATTATTGTTATAAAGTTTGACTACAAAACAAGGTTGGGTTTCCATCGAACCCATACTAACCTTACTAAAAAATTATAGCAATATCCCCTTCCCACTAAAATAACCTATGCCATGCATAAATATCCATATTATGTAGGTCACTCATACAATATATGATATGCATAAAAAATCCATAATATATAGATAACTCATATAATATCCATAATATATAGGTCCCCCATATAATCTATACCATGTATAAACAAATACAAATCATAAAGTTAAAGACTTGGATTAAGGCTATGATTATACTATGTTTACCATTGTAGATTATAGTCTAGCCACTAGGATAAAATCACCCCTACCAAGAACGTTCCATAGTGGTAAGCTAGAGAACATACGACATGTTGTATAGTCTAAGTATGAAGTTATATAGACAGTCAGTTATTACTGATACATCATTGGGCTACATGTACACTCAACATTAATGGGTTTTGAAACAAAAGAAAAGGTGGAATACGGGTCATATATGCACCTCAACCGACATTTGGTCTTGGCATTAAAGTTAGGGCACATCCACTAATGACGAACTGACCATCCTAGGTAGTCTTTGGGCCATTCACTATTTCAACCACCCATTTCGGCTTCGACACCTCGGACATCCCACATGGTAAGGGTGGGGTGGCATACCCAACGTTCCCCCCATCACTGAGATGTTCAAGGTGCCATTACTCTTTGTAACTAATATTTTTTTCTCATTTTGATTTCGTCATTTCTCTATTTACCCTCGCGTCCGACCCTATCATTCGACTCTATTACGATACTCGGTTCTCTGATGGCCTTCGTGTCTGTTATGATGTTTGGCTCTGTCATGGAATTCGTCTCTGTGAAGGATATCAACAAGAACGATGAGTACTCTATACCCTCCTTCATAAATTTTTAAAGGGGTTCTTCTATTGTTTAGTGTCTCTGCCTTATGCATCGTGTGGTATTATCTTCTCCATCTAAAATAGCTTAGCATTCTCTGTGGAATACTTCCTCTACCTTGGTATTGTGTTTCTATGTGGCATAAGTATTGGTAATATGTACTGCATTCTCTATGGAATACCTCCCGTATATGTATTTTTATTCTCTGTAGCATAGTTTTTGTGACACATACTACATTCTCTATGGAATACCTCGCATAGACGTATCGTTCTTATATGTATCATAGTTTTGTTAACATATATTTCCTTCTATGTGAGTACTTCCCATATATGCATTGTGCTTATCTGTAATATAGTTTTGGTAACATATATTTCCTTTTTTGTGATTACCTCATCCATTTGTGTAGTCATCCTTCTCTATCCCATAATTGTTTGGTAACATAAACTGCATTTCTCTGTTGAATACTTCCCCATACATGTATTATTCTTTTTATAGCATAGTTTTTGTAACATATATATTGCATTCACTGTGGATTTGTTTCTGTGTATAGCCGAAAGTATCTATGGTTCAAATAATTCCTCGTATATGTATCGTGCTTTATGTTCTGTCAAAACATATGTTTCCCTTAATGATTATAATACTATGTTTTCATCTATAAATCTATTCTCTATATTTATATATTTAATATTTATTTAGAGAAAATGCACAGGGACACTGTAACGACAGAGATTTTATTTATCATAATTCTTTTCTTTAAATTTCTTATGTAAAAGTTTATATATGGATACGAGAATTAATGATGGGCCCCTTATTCTTTGCGAGAGTACCTATCAACTGGTTATGGGTCCACTCCTCCTCCTCCTAGATCATGTATATATTTCCTCATAAGGAGCAAAGATGATTTGATTTCATCATGGCCAAAGATAAGTTATGTCCTTGATTTATTTTTATTTAATTTCATAAGAATTTAATTTCTAGTGAAGTTACCAAAGCCTTACTTTAATTCTCTTGGAGGTTGGGAAGATCAGTGCACTCAGGTGAAGGAAGCATTTCACCATAAAAGGTATTCAAGTTCCATGTCCTTCTTTTACCGACATATGGATGTCCTTAGAGCTCTGTTTACAGTACAAGAGGTTGTGGAGTTGTTTTTTGGTCTATGATACTAAAAATGTAATGTTTGAACAATGATCGATTTTATACAATGGTTACTTTTGAAAGACACTTTGAAGTCTACTGCATCACTATCTTTCTATGGTAATACAAAATGTATTTGGACTACTATTCTTTCTATCTATTCTCTGCATTGTTTGTCTATGCACATATTTGAATAGCAATTCAAAAATATATTTAAAGATATGTGTACAACCATCATATTTCAAATAAACAATATTTTCAGTATCATTTAACTATGATAAGCCATAGTATAACATGGTTATACAGTCCCTTAAGAACTAACTTCATTTATGTATACACAGTTAACATATTCCTAACAAATAAAATAACCATAATATAATATTGACAAAGGAATACAAGCTAAGATACATATATGAAAAATGATGTTGGAACATAAATGGAAAAACCATGTTCCACCCAACCGTAGAACATAACAACCAAGATCACTTGTCCTGCTCACCCCCTAGCCTAACCATGAGTCCATAAGGGTAAACTGAATGATCCTCCTTAGCTATAGTCACCATCCATAGATAACAAAATACTTTTCCTCACCCTAAGAGTGTTCATAACAACAAACAATTTTCCAATCCCAACATACTAAGCAGTGTCCTACCTCCCAAATATGTTGTAAATATATACATTCTTGTTCCTAGGTATTTCATTCGCTCCTTGGGGAGATTCACAGCTTTACAAATCCCTGATTTTTGGGCGTTGCTAGTGGTCAAATTACACTTCTTCCACTTGTCAAAATCATCATTGAGGTAACTCAAACCTGTTCCCCACTCATGGAGTCATGGTCAACTATTGTTAACTTGGTTGTTCCACTTGTCTTCCAGCATTAAATTTATGAAAAAAATTGTCTCATACATGTGTCCAATAAAGGAGGACAGTTGGGAAAGTAAAATATTTTCCCAACAATAATAAAATAATTAATTACTTAAACCAAAATTCCAAATTCGGATTTGTCATAATTGG
>JASDQU010011868.1:229739-244746 GCA_032191745.1 Picea mariana | reverse complement strand
ACACCCGATGTGACTTATTCTTGTGGACACTTGTGTGCAAGTGATCCGTTTCATTATATGATTGACTAATTCGATTATGGAGAATGATGATGTTTGTGGATTTGATGATATTTTATTTGATGATATTTATATCAACGGGTTCTGTTGACTGGTTTTCCTGAGTGTGCAGGAATCTAGACGTTTGAGGATATCGATGGCATTGAAGGATCTCCTTGGACTCCGGATCGAGTAAGAGAGAGAACGATTATGGTTTGAGTGCTTTGATATTACATATGTGGCATATGACTAGATATTATGATGTTGACTTTTGTCGCTGACACGTTTCGTTGATGGATGCACGCTGACGATTTCTTGCTAACCAGACTCACATAAAGAGTAAAGGGGTCTCGCATTACAACCAGAGATATTGAGGGAGAGGTATGGCAGCAGCCCTGCCACAACCTACTATCACTCCTGTCGTGGCTCAAACTATAGGTTAACGATTACCTAGTTCGAGAGATCCATGATGTCGTGAGGGAAGACTGTGATAGTCACTCACGATGATTCTAAAGGGTGTGCAATAAGTCAGGTTCTTTATTCCTTAGAGGCCCTTAGTCTCCTACAAGACCACCTAACGGAGTATTGACTCTAGGGGTTTGACGTCTACCAAAATCAGTCAAAAGGCGAGTGGCACCCTTGGAGCACATAGTACGTATTGAAAGGCACATCGGGAAAATAAAACAGGAATGCAAGAGAGTGGCACACTTGGACCATGTAGTGTGTCTTGAAGGGCACGTCACGGTTTTAACCCTGGCAAGTTAATAAACCTAGTACCTAGAAAACTATGCCTCCTTAGGACCTGGTCAGCCTTAAAATGAATGATGGTATGAGTAAACTTTAATAACTATTTTTCCCCTTAAAAAATATCGCCAAGCCTAGTGAATTTAAAACCTAGGTCTAAGTAGAACTTCTGAACAAAAAAAAAAAACTAATCGGACCTTTAACAAGGAGGGGTTAAAGAAAATTCAAGCATTAATTATTAAAGTAGAATTTTTAATGGAGGATTAAATTATTAAAAGCATAATTTGTTGTTATATATAAATTTCTAAATCTGAACTAAGCACAAAAGGGGAAACTTAAGAAAAAGAGAAATTTGCATCATATTAGGGAATCTAGTCTTTGGAACGTTCTAATTATGAACTCAACTAGGGTTTAACAAAGGCATTAGTCATTTAAGGAATCTAATGGAATAAAGGGACGCTGAGGAGATTTTTTAGGAACGTGTTTAAGTGGGTGCAAGAAATAGGAAAATTTAAGTAATTAATAAATTTATTTTCTGATGAAACTAAGGGATCTGGTGACATGTCTACGAGGGAGGTTTATCCTAATTAAATTTAATAAAATGAATCTAATGAGGGTTTGGGAAAGTAATCAATAATAAAAATCTATAAAAAGAATGGAGGAGGAGGATTATGGATCACGTCTGGTATGCATAATTTTATGTTACCGAATTTTTATCTTGATTGAATTTTTCTTATGGGAGTTGGGATACCCAACTCAGACAATGAGTGGTAGCTCAACTTTACGAGGAGAGATAGGAGCTATCATTCTCTGGTACTATCTATGTTTCCCCTTTGTGGCTCAGGGGGCTCAGGGGGAATAAGAGTACCCCTAGCATTGGCTGGGAGGTACCGGTGAGGTCTCAACAGTTGAAAAATGAGAGTTGGATGGAGCGTGAGCGTGGGATAGTCACTTCCGGTTCTTCGCATTTGGCTACGATACACATGTGTATACTTTGTATTGAATAGTAATTAAAATTTTGTGTATATGCATCTCTCTAATGTCGAAGGAATTCATGCATAAATTGTGTAAAAAGAATTAGTTAATTTTTTGTATATGAATATTTATCATGGGGAATGGATGCATGTGTAAATTTTTTAAAAGGTAGTTAAACTTATGTTTCTGGGCCTTCTTGGTTCACCAATATTTAGATGCGATAGGGTACGTTGGCTACTTGTGTTATTTCAATTTATGGTATGAATGATTCCGATGCTTTTCTTAAAGTATTGTTGTGTACGAACCTTGTGTAGAAACTTGTTTTCAAACAAGCTTAAGTTCTAGTACTGTGCTTGCTGTTAAGAAAAAAAACAAAAAAAAAAAACAATTGTTCCAGCAAAAACCATGCCTAGATCTGATAAAATATTTATGGATCTTCCTATACTAATACTATTTTACTAATTAACGTATTCCATATTTCACTTGAAAAACTTTCCTTATTTCCCTTTTATCTTAAGCCTCATTTTCTAAGTATCACTGCAAAAACCCTTTTTGGAAGACATCTGAACATGGTACCAGGCTTGGCCCAACAAATAGTCATATGAAATTGCTNTAATTAACGTATTCCATATTTCACTTGAAAAACTTTCCTTATTTCCCTTTTATCTTAAGCCTCATTTTCTAAGTATCACTGCAAAAACCCTTTTTGGAAGACATCTGAACATGGTACCAGGCTTGGCCTAGCAAATAGTCATATGAAATTGCTGTAGAATTTTTGTGATGAATTTTGTAGAGGTTCTCTGAGTTAAAACTTGCCCTTTTTCCTTGTGTCCTTCAATCAGACCACTCCAGGTGTAATTTATACCAAATTTATTATTTTTTGCCATAGAAGTTAGATGGAAAATTGTCGGTATGAATCCTTGCCATAACCTATGCTATTTCTTCCTTTATCATTTTTCACTCAAAAGTTTAGTGCCTAGAACGGTTGTGCAACTCTCTTCTTACTTCGTCTTGCATTAAGATCACTCTGCATATGTCCTAGTCGTCCTCCATAGATTTCTTCTATTTGTTTAAATTATGCCAGAGGTTGCGAGAAGGCCCTGCCTTTCGTTTCTTCTTACTTAAAATGCAAGGTAAAAATCAAGTTGAGCTATTCCATGCGTATTGAAGAGTGGGATGCCTGGGTGTACGAGATTTCTTGGAGCCCAGTCATTTTTAAAAACAGGTTCTTCTACCCAGCAAACTCATGAGTTCCTTTCACACGTGTCTAGAGGAGTCTGGTTTTCGTTTTGGTCCTTTCCATCTTTAAAACTTGGTAAATGCATGTCCATGCATAAAATAAGAATGTTGCATTTCACTAGCCCTTGTCTCTCTAAGCGTGACAATAAAATTCTTCCGTTAGTGATGTTTTCCTCAACTATTTTGGTGGCCACCTAACTCAACACCATTTCCCCCCCTTTTTTTCACCCAACGACCTGGCAAACCCTTTTCCTGCACTCAGCAGAACTGGGATGTGTCTCACTTGGTTTCACCTCTATTCCCTATGCTCTAATTGTTATTCCGATGGAAGCATGGGTGGAGCCCACGTCCTGGCAGCCATGATCCCATGGAGTGCCCCAATGATTATCCTGTGACAAGCACTTAGTGAAATTTTTAAGCAATTGTTTTATGCCAAAGATTGCTTCTTTAATTATGGTGGTAGAAATGTTCTTGGCATCCTTCTCTTTTTTTTGTTTTGTTGCTGCAAACACTACCCCCTTTTTAAAACCTTGTTGTACTTTTGTTTCTTATAGTTTAATTAATCTATATGGGCAATTTAATTTCGGTAGATGTTCTAGTTATTTTAGTTGACAATTTCATCCTTATATAGTTGTGGTATCCATTTTATACAGTAGATATTTTTACGGTTGAGGTTTCTAGAGTTTATACATTCATATTTACATAGTCGTTGATAATGTTTTTATATTGGTTCTGTAGTTATAGAACAACGCCTTATCTTATGAACAATGAATTAAGGCAGTAAATAGTTATATTATTGGAATTATGGAAGGGATCTTTCATCATTTGTTACGCCTTGTAACAACCTCAATTATTTTTACAACAGTTATATTGTTTCAATGATGATTATTGTGATTAACCCTTTATATTAGTTTAATTGTTTTGAAACAATTTTTTTTTAGTTAAATTGTGATCGTGGTGATTATGGCAGCGATGTAATGAAAACAATGAATGTATATTGAACGAGATGAATAAATTGGGTATATAACAGTTTTGGTGGTTAATGATGGTCATGGTAATTATATCTTATAATAGCCTTAATCGTTTTCTTTTTCCTTTCATTTTTTTACAATAGTTAAAAATGATTCCTTTATGGTTATGTTAATTTTTCCTTCATAATGGTTAAACAAACTGCTTTTACATTAGATTAATAGTTTTAATTGCCTTTACATTAGGGAACTAAATAAGGATATGTTGATTTCACTAATGTTGTCAATGGAACCATTATATGATCAATTGTAATTATTATTTATAAGTAGCTTTATTCTTCATAATGATGTAAAGGGTTGTAATTGAATGGAAAGTATAATGTTGCTTGAAGATGGCTAGGGGAATTTACCTTTAGATGGTGATTGGTTACTTATGTTGTGAATTAGTCCTTATGATGATAACTTCTAATGAATTACATCTAGTCATTGAGCCAATTTAAATGTATCGAATATTGTCACCCTGCATCCATTTTTGTTTTATTGTTTAGAGCACCTTCATCTAATGACGTCGTATAAATGTATGACAATGCAAGATGGATTTCAGGCACATTGTATATTGTGTTTGGTTAAAGGTTTAGAATTATTTTGTTGTGCTTGGTTCCCTAGCGCACTTGTCGTAATATGGCGACGTGATACCTTATAATTGGATAGTTGCGTGCATTGATCGATAAGCACGTATGAAACCTGACTTAGGGTCATGTGCCTCCCAATGTGGATGATGTTGTTTTTCTAATTGAGTTTTTTTACTTGTATGGTAATGTTTAATTGTTGTCTCTCACTCGTCGGGACGGTTCTAGCTACTTGTCCTTGAAGTTGTTGTGTTGAATTGATTGATGTTTCCTTTTAGCTTAGTAGGCATGGTCTGGCTTGTGTTGGGCAAGATGTAGAAACTTCCTTGTTCCTAAGAAATGTCTCCAGACTTGAGACCTTAAATGGTAAATATTGATGGGAACCTGGGCTTGAGCGTTTCTTATGTGTCTTAAAGGTCCTAACCTTACAGGGTAGGACGAGATCGTAGTCATTTTTATTATTCGTCTGATTAAATGTCGTACGTTGCTTCCAGTTGCATGATGTACTAGTATGCTAGGTCATTATGTTTGTATGTTATGTGAATTGCATGCATTGTGTTCATCGCTGTGTTGCAATGTTTGAGTGTATTGTCATTATTACCTTCCTACATAAAATAAAATAAAAATGGTACTTGTTTTGCGAGGCTTGTTGTCATAACGATGGGGTTCGTTACACCATAGTGTTCATTCCTCTTTCAGAATATGGTTGGATAAGATTTCAACATGTCTTCTTACAATTCCCAAGTGGTCTGCTTAGGGCTAAAGTGCTTCAATTGCACTTTTACCTAGGCGATGGCTATGTTATGTAGTACTATTTGTTTTTCGTCCAGAATGCATAGATCTTCCACTTGGAACTCAACTTATGGTTCCACCTGCACCATGTTCCAATCAATGATGTGAGTAGGATCCTGAATATAAATTTTTAGTAATGAAACATGAAAAACATTATGAACTTTTAAATTTGCAGGAAGTTCTAGTTGATATGCCATAGGTCCGATTCAAATTAAAATCTCAAAGGGCCAAAAAATCTTGGTGCAACTTTGAACAACTTCCTCGCCTTAGAGAACTCCTTCTTTCTTTGACTTTTAGATATACATGGTCCCCGATTTGAAATTATTTATGTATTATATTTAAATCTTCTTAGCTTTTATGTCGGTCTTGGGCCTGTTATCCCTGATATCTAGGGATAACTAGGAGATCATTTCTCGAGGCCCACATGGTCCTAGACATGGAGTACCGAGAGTAGGAGTGAATTGAGCATGGCCCTGGAGGGCCCATCTTTCTTCTTCTCAGCCAGACTTGTCCTGTCAGCAGTAGCAGCTTCCATCACCACCGGCCTGGGCTCGCATCGGAGAGGATTCTTGCTCCATGAGGTAATTGGTCCGAGGTATCATGGTATGTGTCATATTTGATCGTTATAACCTTCTTATGTATGCATTAGGTTCCTTTCATTTCGGATGACTGCTTGGATCTTACACTAATCCACTTGACCATTGTTGGGGTGATTGATGGGGTAACTTAGCAAGCTGGTATTCATGGGTTTTTGGTTAGCCACCAAGGGGGATTTGCAGAGCCATCATCCGCTCCCACCATCTTATCACTTTTACATCTTATACCCCACTCATCCATCCCATTCTCCTAGTCTGGCCATTAGGATGACCTTCTAGGGTACACTTTGTCTTGTGGGAAGAAGGGGCTAAAGGCCGAAGGGGTAAAAGAAGCTGGTAAAAGATAAAATCCATAGGAAATAAAACCTAGAGATGCTTCACCCAGGGGATCCCCGAGAAGGTAATAAAAAGCCTCTCGATAAGAAACTAATGGACCCTAAGAAAAAATGATGAAATAAATAAATGCAAGACCTAACCAAGAGGATGGGAGGTCTCATCATGAGCCCCCCCATTATGTTCATAGGTATTTAGCAGTATGACATTGTCACTATCTGGTCACCAAACTAGGGCAGTGACCTTTGGTTGCATGGCCAAAGGAAAGGGGGTCTCATCATGAGCCAACCTTCTCATTTATGCGAAGATACTAGTGGGTAACACTGTCAACTCTGGCCACCAAGCCAAGGCAGTGGCCTCTGGTCAGACCTTGTAGTAAAAAAGCAATAAAAGAAAGATAAGGCAATAAAAGGGGCTCGAAAAAAATGCATCCATGACGCGTACAACTCGCCTCCTACAAAGGCACCCACAGACAACACCGGCCCTTGGTCTTACTATGACTGGACATCCCTAAAACCATATCACCTCATTAAACATGGCTTGAATAATCTTTTGAGGAAACTTTCCATCTCTTGTGGGTATTAGCCCAATAGGTTGTTCTGTCGGTTTCCTCAGCTTTGTATAGTAGATCTGTGTAATGTCTTTGAGCTCTTAGATGATTTGATAGGGATTTCATGCATATGTTTGATAACTTTAATGATGAAATATGATTTACATTGCTATGATGTCTAGGACTGATGAGCCCATGGAGGACGTAGTCTTTGATATGCAGGACCATGCCCGACAGACAGGTACCAGAGGATCGGTGCACATGGGGAGATGATTAGCTCAGACCTCCATAGGGCTGAAAATCCCATCAGATGGTTGCTCGGATGGCAGAGGCAGGATAGAGTTATGACGAGCCCCTTCATGGAGAAGAAGAAGGATGCCCTCATTAAGACGTTTTGGTAGAGATTTGACCTATGGGGATCAGCCCCTGCAGATGGGATGATGGCCTTGATGGATAGGACGCCACCCCGGATAGGTTGGACGTTTTCTGTAGCTGATGGCAGTGTGATGGGCTTGTTTGGCACACATGGCAGGTTGCATGAGCCCCAGAGGGGCCAACGTTTGGCTTGCTGGATGATTATTATGCCCTGAAGGGGCCAACGTCTCCCTCATAGGGGCCAGACGTCTCCCATTTCAGCTCATTTTTGGCTTTTTTAGCATTTAATGTGAAAAATAATGAAGTAATGTTAAGTCAGCCTTGTCGGCTGTTTTTAATGACCTATTTTGTAATTAAAGGTCATAGAGATGATGTAAATTGAGGACGTTTTGGCCTCATTTGGACATAACACAACTTGCTCTCTTGTGAGAGATATCTTTTTAGCTCTTGTCTTGGTTATTCTTGTCTTTTGGAGTTGAGGCACTACACTTGGAGGATTATCTTTGGCATATGCATGGTGCTTTTTATCATTGGAAGGTGTTACAACTAGGGTTTGATTATGCTCTTCATGGATTTGTAAGTAAATTTTGCATGCAAAACTTCTTTATTGAATGGTTGTAGGTAGAATTGCTTACTTTTATAGTTACATTGTTATTATTTGCTTAATCACTAAAACCCTAGGGATCCAACACACAAGTAGGTCGTGGCTTCATGTCCCCATGATAATAGCTTGTTTAGCCATTGATTAAAGAAGGTTTAGCCTAGCCATAGCTACACTAGCCTTTCTTTTTTCTGAGCTAGTTTGAAGCATAGATTGAAGAAAGAAGACCTCTTAGGCCTAATTTGTTTTACACCTAGGGTTTGGCTTCTAGGGTTTGAAAAGCCTTGTCCCCAAAAAACACTTTTCAGCCATATATCTATGTTTTATAGCTAGCCGTTTTGCCAAAGAGTCTTAAGGAAAGAGGGAGGAGCATGAGGCCTAGCTTTAGCTACACCAGAATGAGCCTCCTCCCCTTAGGGTTTTGATTTGGTGGCCCTGCCATTGCAACACGATTAAACCTAACCCTCTTGTCCTTAGGTTTAAATCTCTCCAAGCCATTAGCTTCTCTCCATTTGACTCCATTAACCCAAGGCACTAGTCTAAGAACAAAACGTTGAGGTTTTTTGTGCTTAAACACTCTTTCAAAACTCTTTAAATTTGAAACCCTAACTAACCCTAGCGTCTAGAATAACCCTAACTAACCTTGATGATTTCTTGCCTCTTTTAAACTTGTGCTTGGACTAAAAGTTGCGGCTGACTTGTCTCTTGATATCCATAGAGGTTTTAGGCATTTTCATTGGTTGATTTGTCAAAACGTCCACCTCTTTGACTAGCTAACCTGTCAAACTAACCACCAAAAATATAGGTGATGTCACACCTATTAAAACCCTTGTTTGGCCTTAGAACATTGTGGTATAGTCATCTATTTGATAGACCTTGAGTTATTGATTACATTCATAAGCTTGTTTGACAAAACGTTCTTCTCATTGTCTTCATTTTTGACCTAATACTAGGGATGACGTCACCCTAATTCTGCAATAGTGATGCAGCAACAATATTTATATGAGCAGATTTAATATTTATTGCATTGTGATAATACAAAGATTTTATTTTACACATTGAATGCCTATATCTCTTGTGCATTTATTGAAGAAGTGACATAAAATATAAGTCTTATTGCAATCATTGACTTTGTCAATAATTACATCCATTAATGCTCATATATGTTAAAGATAGTCATTAATGTTTTGAAGTACTAACCACTGCAACACATTTCTAGTTTATTTGCCTTGTCTCGCAAACAGGTGCCATTCAGTGGAAGATCTTCTCCTTGACTATCTCTTTGGGCAGTAATCTGTGAAGGGAAAAGCTTACCTTAACCTTTGAAGCCTTAAACCTTGATGCTTCTCCTTCAGAACCCCATATTACTAGGGACGTCTCCGTTGGGATTAGCCACCCTAAATAGAAAGAGCTCCCCATCGAGGTGACAGTGGGTGGGGAAGCTTCTGTTATGCCAGTTTGAGCTTTGACTTCAAGCTACCTAAACCTCTCCTACAAACTGTGCGATAACATTTTGGCACCGTTGTCGGGGAACACTGAGTCTACCTTCCTCAACGACATATCTTTGGTGAGCCTTGTTTCAGAAACCTTTCTTGTACGTCTTACCTGGCGACTCCAATACCTTTTCCCCCTATTTTTTTGTAGTTTCAGGGAAACTATCTTGCGACTCCACAAACCAGAAGGAGGTTCAATAACCCTCCTCTAGCTTTCAGAAGGAAGCCTCCTGCTAATTCACCTATTTTCAAGTCAATTTTTGGAAAGAGACTTCCTTTGNCCTGGCGACTCCAATACCTTTTCCCCCTATTTTTTTGTAGTTTCAGGGAAACTATCTTGCGACTCCACAAACCAGAAGGAGGTTCAATAACCCTCCTCTAGCTTTCAGAAGGAAGCCTCCTGCTAATTCACCTATTTTCAAGTCACTTTTTGGAAAGAGACTTCCTTTGAATATGATTACTCGTAGTGGAAAGATGTATTCAAATCCCGCTATTGTTACCACAACCACCACTACAACAAACCCTTCGCCTCCTGTCAATCCAGATCCTCATAAATGGTCTCACCCAGAGAGTTATAACTGCTTTGATTTCAGCAACATCCAAGGTGGAGAACATGATGTGCCTGTAGATGCATACTCCTGGTTACCTTTCTTTTCGGGAAAAGAAATTTTTGGAAATTCACATTGGGCCCAGTTTTGCGATAGCTTTGACTTTCACCTGGATGGTTAAGATCACCCCGACGTTTTCATGAAACTCTTTGCAAGCTCTCTTGTAGAAAAAGCTAAAACGTGGGTGGATCAAATCCCCAAAAAAAGAATAAAGAACATTGAAGAGTTGCAAAAGGCCTTTACAGTGAGGTGGTGTGACAAAGAAAATCCACAAGATCTTTTTTCTCAGTACTCCGACATTTGCAAAGGAACTTGTGAAAGTATAAGAGAGTTTACTGATAGGTTTAATCTAGCCCTCAAAAAGATTCGATCAAAAGTTGGTTCAGAGCAAGCTATCATTGGTCACTACCTGTCCTCTTTGGAAGGAACTTTGCAATTCAGAGTCAAGGACCGATCACCAACAACCCTAGAGGAAGCACAAGAAATGGATTTTCAGATTGAAAGAAGTCTTGATTTTGACGACTTTATTGAAGAAAGAAACATGAGTTGTGAACCGTGGGATCCAGGTGATGAGCCTATGCCGGAGGTTGAAAATCCAAGCATCCTCCAAGTTGAATTATTTCCTACCAAAAGGAAATGGAGCCTTTCTCAGAGTAATACTTCTTCCCAGGATCCTCCTTTAAAGAAGACCCATCCAGAGGACGAAGTTTGTGATGCATCCAAGGGTTTGGACCTAAATCCTGTACAGGACTTTTCTCTCTTCATAAATCAAGTGGGAGATCCAACTCCAAAGAATCGTGATTTCAAACCCTTTTATGTCTCTCTCCGAATAAATGATCTTCTCCTCCACAATTGTCTTCTGCATCCGGAAGCTAAAGCCAACATAATGACAGAGGAGGTTATGCGACAATTGGGGCTAAAAATCTCACGGATTAACACCAAGGATGATTTTGTAGAGGGAGCCATTAAAGATCTTGAGGTAGCCTTTGACTCTTTCCCTGATGCTCCTTTCCAGATTGATGTGATCATTGTGAATGATATTAATAAGTTTGGGATCGTCATTTGTGATGACCTCATTGCACATTTGGGTGGAAGCATTCATAGAGAACAATCTGAAGCTATCATCCCTCATCCTGAAGGAGGACATTATACCGTTCACAATGAACCCTTGTTGGTTCACTAGTTGAAGACCCCAATGAAATAKATGATCAACTTCTATGCATCAACAATAGTCTAAGTGATTGGTTCATTCAAGAAGGAAAAATGAATATGGATGCAGTTGAGGAAACAGAAGGAATCTGGACATTGGAATTTGACGGCTCACGCTCGAGTGTTGGGTTAGGAGCAGGAGTAGTCTTGAAAGCTCCTTCAGGTGAATTTTTCTATCATTCTTATAGATTGGAGTTTAGTTGCACCAATAATGTGGCTGAATATGAAGCTTTGATTTTGGGACTCAACCTGGCCATTGACAAAGGGGCCACAATCCTAGAAGTAAAAGGTGATTCAGACCTCATCGTTTCACAGGTCCTAATGAGGTTTTCAACTAAGAATGAAAAATTGAAGAAGTATCGATATGTGGCCCAAAATATTTCAAAGACTTTCAAAAGGATATCACTCGAAGCCGTTCCTCGAGAAGAAAATCACGTGGCAGATGCTCTGGCCGTCTCAGCGTCAAATTTGTAGCCGTGTGAAGGACCTCTTCATGATAAGTGCAAGATGGAGGTCCTCTTTAGAGCTTCTATTCCTGACAATCTAGAGCACTGGAAAGTTTTTGAAGATGATGATTAAATTATCAGATTCATGGAGAATAGAAAAGAATTCACAGATACACAAATAAATTTTCTGGCTAATTCCATGGACTTGGAAGTCATCAACCTGCAAAACAACACCTTGCCAAAAGGTTGCATTCCTTTGGAGAATATTTTTGACAGACATGATGTTTTCAAAGGGAGAAGGACCAACAAATAGGCTGAGGAAGCCCTGGAATTCAACATTGGTACTGAAATGGATCCAAGAGCTGTCAATATAGGGAAAGGAATTACTGAGAAAGAAAGGAAGGCAATACTTGATCTCATCAGGGAATTCAGAGATATCTTTGCCTGGAACTACGATGAATTGAAGGCCTATAGAGGAGATGTTATTCAACACGCTATACCTTTGATTGAAGGAGCCAAACCTTTTCGACAAAAGTTGAGGCACATAAATCTGAAGTTGGCAGGGCAGATACAGAAGGAACTCTAGAAGATGGTTGACGCAGGTATCATAGCCCTGATCAGGTATTCTTCTTGGATGTCAAATCTGGTAGTTGTTAGGAAAAGGAATGGTGACATCCGCCTATGTGTTGATTTCTGCAAGCTCAACCAGATGTCATTGAAAGACAATTATCCTCTCCCGAACATGGAACATCTACTTCAACGAGTTATAGGAGTAGGAATGATGTCGATGTTAGATGGATTCTCAGGATATAACCAAGTTCTGCTCAAAAGGGAGGATCAACTCAAGACTGCATTCACCACGCCTTGGGGAACATTCATGTACTTGAGGATGCTGTTTGGTCGTATGAATGCATGTGCGACTTTTCAAAGAGCAATGGATTATGCCTTTAGAGAACTCATACAAAAAAATCATAGAGATTTATCAAGATGACCTCACGGTGGTGTCTAAAGAAAGGAAAGATCATCTCTCCCACCTTAGAATTTTTTTTGAGCGGTGCAGTGAGTATGGCATCTCGTTGAACCCTAAAATTTTGTTTTCAAGATTGATGAAGGAAACTTATTAGGGCACGTGGCCTCGCCAGGAGGAGTGTCCATTGAACCTGAACAAGTCCAACCAATAAAATATGTCCGACCTCCAGTGAACAAAAAGGGCCTGCAATCCTTTCTTGGAAAAATCAACTTCATCCGCAGATTTGTACCTAACTTTGCAGAAAGGATAAAACCTTTGAATGATTTGCTGAAGAAGGATGTTTCTTTCATATGGGGAAAGGAGGCCGACAGATATTTTGAAGATATCAAGAACGCTATCTCTCAAGCCCCCGTTTTGATCAGTCTTGATTTTTCACGAGATTTCATCATTTTCTCATTTGCATCCCAGGACACCATTGCAAGGGTATTGATGCAGAAGGATGCTGACAACTTCGAACATCCCGTGGATTTTATGAGAAAGGTCCTGAGAGATTCAGAATTGAACTACACCATCACAGAAAAGAAAGCTTACGCTTTGGTCAAGTCCCTCCAGCATTTCAGAAATTATGTCGGTTATAACAAGATCAAGGCTTATGTCTCGTACCCAGCTATGAAGGATGTCTTGTCACAGCAAGACTGTATGGGCACCAGAGAAAAGTGGGTTTCAAAAATCCAAGAATACGACTTAGAAATAAAACCCACCAAGATAGTAAAGGGACAAGGTTTGGCCTAGATGCTCACTGAAATCAATCAAGAAGCTATACAGATCGGTGAAAACGAGCAGGTGAATGTAATAACCAGTGAATTGGAACATGATGGTGGTATTCTGACATAGTTTATTACTTAAAGAACTTGTCATGTCCCGATCATCTGGTGGACCACAAGAGAAGATCTTTGAGATTGAAATCCATGAAATATTGCTTAACAAAACATGGACTTGGATGGAAAAATCCTGACGGTGTTATACTTCGATGCGTGAACAAGGATGAGGCAAAGAAGATCTTGAAGGAGTTGCACTCTGGATACTGTGGTGGGAATTTTGCTGCACGTATCACTGCCCAAATAATTTTGAGAGTAGGGTATTATTGGCCAACCCTATTCTCAGATGCTTATCAACACGTTCGGTCCTGCCAACCTTGCCAATTCTTCACAGGCAAACCAAAGCTCCCAGCCCAGCCTTTGAAACTAGTGGTAGTAGAAGCACCTTTTCAGCAGTGGGGCCTGGATTTTATTGGCGAATTCAAGGACAACTCAAGTAATGGATATCGATGGATTTTGACAGCTACAGACTATTTCACCAGATGGGTTGAATCGATTCCTACAAAGAAATCCACTGAAGAAGTTGTCATGAATTTCTTGGAAGATCAGATCATAACAAGGTTTGGGATACCTTCCAAGATCACTACGGATAATGCCAAGGCTTTTAGTTCCTACGCTCTGGTAGAATTTTGTTTCAAATATGGCATTACCCTATCTCATTCCTCGAATTATTACCCACAAGGAAATGGACTAGAAGAATCAACCAATAAGAATCTTATGAATATTCTAAAAAAGGTGGTTGAAGAAAATAAGAAGTCATGGGATAGAAAACTAAAGTATGCAGTGTGGGCAGATCGAATAATGACGAAGACATCCACAGGGAAAACTCCTTTTGAGCTGGTGTATGGACTTGAAGCAAAACTCCCTGTGAATCTCCAAATTCCCATTCTTCGATTTGTACAACAATATGACACGGATGCAGAGGCAATCCAAGGGAGAATAAACCAGTTGATAGAATTAGACGAAACTCGAATAAATGCCTTGGGTCAGATGGTAAAGAACCAAGAGAAAGTAAAGAACACTTTTGATCACAAAGCCAAGGGCAAGAGTTTTGCCGAAGGAGATCTTGTTCTTTTATGGGACAAAAGAAAAGAGAAACCTGGTATGCACAAGAAATTTGACAGCCTCTGGGGAGGCCCTTATAAAATCAGAAGTTGTGCAGGTATAAATTCCTACAACCTGGAAACAATGGAAGGAGAAATATTGAAATTGCCAGTAAGCGCTTTGCACATAAAGCGTACTACCCTCCAGACACATGATCATACAGGTAAGTAACCAGTTCCGTGTATTATACCGTATTGTTTGTTTCCTTTATATATGCATCTTGTTTGTTTCTTGTTTTACTGCCTTATATGCACATTTACTATGTATATGCTATTGCTTTACGGGGCGGCAATACCACCCCATCTTTTGTCGCTGATGCCTTCTTATCAAGCGTGGGCAGGTTACAGGTCTATGCCAAAGATTGTTGAGGTTCTCATGCGCTCTACAGTTAGCACATGTCCCCGAGTTGGAGCCAGATGTTATCCCCGATATCTAGAAATAACTAGGAGATCATGTCTCGA
>JASDQU010011868.1:207914-219432 GCA_032191745.1 Picea mariana | reverse complement strand
AAAATCAATGAAAAATATATAAAAATTATATATGCATGTATAATGGTCATAGTTTTTATCATGGTGCAATGTATACACTCTATGATCCATGTGTGTTGCACTTAAATGTCCTTATAACAATAATAAATCATCATCAAATTTCATGCCAATTTTCTATCAATGTCCTTAGAATGAGTATAAATCATCATTTGCAAAGCATAAAACAAGTTGATTTCCTTTAAATGTTCTTATAAAAAATACAAATAATCATCTGTAATGTATAAATCAAGTAGATTTGTTATCAATGTCCTTAGAGTAATATAAGTCATCATCTGCAAAGTTTCAGATGATTTTCTATCAATGTTCTTATAAAACGTATAAATTATTAAATGATTTTCTATCAATGTGATGAACATTGCCTCATCATCGCAATGTGATAAACATACCCTCATCGTCACAATGTTATGAAAATATCCTGTCATCGTAATGTGATGAACATAGCCTTGTTGTCGTTAATATGTGACAAACAATATCATGTCGTCACAATGTTATGAACATAGCCCCATCATCACAATGTGATGGAAATAACTAGCCGTCACAATGTGACACAAATATATTGTCCTTACAATGTGATGAACACAACCTTGACATCGAACTGTGATGAACATAACCATATTGTCGCAATGTGATGAACATAACCATATTGTCACAATGTGAAGAACATAGCCATATTGTCGCAATGTGATGAACATAGTCATATACGATGAACATACAATGTGACGAGCATAACCATATTGTCGCAATGTGATGAACATAACTGTGGTTGAACTTGGTTCACCATGACCATGTTGACTATGGTTGACCATGGTTGACAATGGTTAACCATGTTTGACATATGATGAAGATATGACATCTATGTTCACCACATAACCACTTTTTACTTCAATTTCTTGTCATCGCAATGTGATGAACATAGCCCTATTGTCACAATATCCTTGTTATCATCAATATGCCACAAATAATATCCTATCTATTAGCACTAGAAGTCACCCTCCAATTGCAGAAAGGGTAAGCCCAGTACCCATCAGTTTGTATGTCACAATGAATAATTTTAAAGAGGTCGAATGGGTGCAGACTCAGGATAATATCGTTTTAACTCAGAAAATTGGACCAGCATGCACCAACAAATGAGGTCTTGATTCAACTTCAGTCGGTAAGTTGTAGTAAGGGTGAGTAGGATGAATAAATTGAGAGAAAAATGTAAAGGTTTTCTATGGAAATTAGGTCTTCCAGTATCCTAAGGAGGAAAAACTCAGAAAACAAGATCCTCTTGGATTCAGAGCTTTAGGAAATTGAAAACACTATAACAACACTACAATCAAACATCCACTACAACACAATCAAAACAATCCATGTGAATCCTTCAATCATGAATATCTAGTATCAGACACATAATAAGATGGAGGAAGAAAGCTAACTTAGATTAAACAAGAAGTATCAAATCAAATTACATAACCAGAGAACCAAAGCTTCATTAAAACTTTACAATATGAGAGCGTAGCTCAACCATCAACCATAACAAAATATAAAAAATGCCTACATATGCTTAGAGCAACTACCACCGCCATATGTGCGATCAAGTCAAATATTTTCAAATCTTTGCATCTGGAACTCCCCTGCATACTATGCATGCAGTCGTCTGTCAGACCGCCCATGCCGCTCCTTGTCACACGTGATCTCATGTCAGTCTGGGTTGACAGTCTACTTCCACGACTGGTCTTTCTCTAGATTTCCATTTATGTGGTGAGATGAGGTTTCAACCACCTCTCTCACTTTCATTAACTACCCTCATCGGGATCGGGATGAGCCTGAGTCAACACAACATATGAAAAAGTGTGCTGGTTGCACTTTGAAACTCTACCACTTAGATATTCATAGGACATTTGTAGGGAATACTGGCAGGCAGACATGGACACTGACGATGGGGAGGTGGCGAAATGATTGGTGCAAATCGGTATGGAATGGTAGGTGATCCGAGGCCAATTGGAATGATGCAGTTGGCAGAGTGGTGACTGGGAAACATGGATGCCATTACTCGGGAGTTGAGGTGTAAAGGCATAGGGGAATGATGTGGCGAGGAGAGAGGATGCAGAGGCATGTGCGTGCGAAGTTAAGAGGTACATGAAAGCCATGGCATAGGTGACATGGATTGGGAGTGGAAGACACATGTTGGGAGGTAAGAGGGGAGACGTGACAACGGGAAGGGAACATGCGCACTTGTGATGTGAGTGGAGGACGGGTGGCGGCAGGAGAAATGGCGGTAAGAAGGCTAATTCAAAGGGGGAGGGTAGGTGGTAAGTGGTAATGCATAAGGGGGTTTTGAGTTAGTGTGAGGGTGACACGTACTGGGGGGCTTGCGCTTGAAAAACCACCAACTCAGACCCCCCCCCCTTCATTAGAGGTAGAAGGTTAGGGGGGGTCCGATATGCAATAAGGACTGCAAATCTGAGCGTGCAAATCTTAACTCCTGAGATATGCATGCCTATTAACACAATGTGCTCGAGCCAAAAAATTAGGATAAAATGATAAAGTGGGTCACACAAGCAAACCCTTTCATACATTTCTTCACCAAGGGTAATTTTCCAAGGGAAATAACCCCCCCACCTTACATAAATATGTGATAACATTAGGCTCCATGGGGGATAGAGTCCTCCCTAAAAGGATCTAATAACTCCTTTTACAATTCCAGTCACCATCTGCATTGGGCTATGGAGTCAAGCTCAAAACACCCTACTGAGGAATACATGCCGATAAGTAAAAATGAAAAATGAACACACATGCTCCAAGGAGCTTTTTTATGTACATTCCTAAACTAATTTAATTTTTACACAGTACTAGGTGAAATGAAACTTCCACCATATCCATTCAAGTAATTTCCTGACTGGAAGTTATTTTACTTTGTCAACGACTGATAATAGACGATGCAACTGTGACAAAAGAACAATTACATCCTTCAGCTTTCCTCCAAAGGCAGAAGTTGAGATAAATCTAGGCAACTCTAAGGCATGAAGGAAATGCAGCTCCATGTACTCACTGATAGGCTCATAGAATGAGTGGAAAATTCTAGAAAATTTGTAACATACAACCCGATCTGCTCCACAAGTGCTCACACATCGTTGAATATATTTGCTAAGAACATGTGGATGAGAAGTTGATGCAGGCTAACTGATCCCAGGTGGTAGTTTCTCACTGACAAGATTTGGGAAGGCTATAAAATACACCTTCAGCTACTCCTCTTTTTCTTCCTGGCTCTCCCAAGGGTCAGATTCATAATCATCATAAACATGAACCATGGGAAAGCTCTGCTCTTCAAACTGTTGCTTAGTGTCTTCTGCAGGCCCAGGATGGTTGATTTCCTAATGATAATTTTTGTTAATTAATAGAGGAAAGGGCTCTGTTGTATGTTCTTGGAAATCCTGCGTATCCAGCTCAAAACTTGATTCATAGCTGTCATATACAGGTTGGCTTCTCCTCATGCTATCAAGATGTGATGTAGGGATTTGTTGCTCTTCATCTAAATAATCATCAAAGATGGGTGACCACAAAACTCCTCCATCTTGCAAAATTGGAACTATATCCTGATTCTTCTTTTCAGTCCCAAATATAAAAACATCATGGGAAATATTGTGAAGAAAAAGAGAACAATCCTCTTCCACAAAGGATTCTTCCTTTAAATATGAGACATCAGGCTCATCAGGGGAATAAACTAATGCCTATAGAACTATGATATCTTCAACACTACCATCATCAGTAGGGCTTCCAAGAACATTTGCTTCAAGGACTGGAAAATCCTCTGCACTTTCCTCAAATGAGCAATAAGCACGTTCTGCCTTCAGTTTTTCTAATTCTGCAAAAAGTGCTTTTACCTGCTCCACCAAATCACCCAAAGAATCTCCTTCATCCTCACAACTTCCACCCTCACAGCTTCCATAAGATACCGCCATATCTGGAACACAACCTTTATATCCCTCACAACAACTATAACAAATTAACTCAGAGGAATAATACCTTTGACAATGCTTATTGAAAGCTGCATGAAACTGTTCCAGGGAGGACATGCTAGCAGGGGGCAAGGAGTGATACCACTCACGAGCATCTCCTGCTAGTGAGAACATGAACATATTTAATAATAAATCCTCATTATGTATCTCTCATTGATGCATGAGTTCATGAAACTTGTTGGGATCCGGATTTAATACATTTTCTTGCAGATTCTTGACCTCTTTCATAAATATTTTGTTCATTTTTCTCATAACTATGAATCATTTTCTCACGCTTTGATAAAGTTTGTATTGAGGAAGGAAGAAACGGTTCTAATCAACATTTATCTATTTGGAGACCTCTTCATCCTTCAAATTATTATATTCTAAGTTCAAATCACTATTGAAAGAGCTCCCACACAGTTTTGGGGAATTTTCCTCATTAAAGGCTCGTGCATTATAAGGATTCTGTGCAGGTGTATCAAGTTGGTCAAAGATCATTCCTTTGAAGTATGTGGACAAGTGGATCTTCTCAAATATTCCAAGACCAAGGCCAAGCCCAAATATATATGCTCTTTACATGATCATATCAAACTCATGTTCAAAGACCACCACAGCCGTGGCAAAGCCTTTGCTACTACTGCTGATAATAAAGACCATTGAAGGAGGGACGATGATGGCATATTTATCTTATCATCTTTGCGATTGTATTCACAAGACACTTGTTAAAATTTATTTCCTCTTGTTTTAGGGATCTCCAAAGCCTAATGGGCAAACACCATGTGTCTTGATCGGTTCCATTTCTATGCACTCGGTTAAAGAATGTATTCCACACATATAAATTCAAGCAAGATTTGGCGCACCAGCTCATCAATCAGTTATGATTCATCAACAGAAAAGGGTACAGAGTATGGGAATTGAAAAATACAAGCATGTTCTCTAAAAATGCAATTGCTTGTTTTTCAAGATCACAACTTACAACAATGAATTCGTGTGAATTGATTGATATCAAAGTGCCAGAAATGATTGCTACCAGAATGAAACTGCCACTGAGATGATGAAATAGAAATATTGGGTGCATGTAAATCCTGTCTAGGCATGGCCATCAAGTGTTGAAATGATGAGCGCCATTCCTGGGACATTTGTCAATCATTGATGCCATATGGTTATGTGGATTTGTTGTGCTCTTTCGCAGAAAGACCATGAATTTCGTCGAAGTCTGCCACATCCTAGCTTCAAAAAATTCTCAATTAATATCTCCTATTCAATAGATCTTCAAAGCCCAATAGTCTGTCAATTCTCATCACTTTCCACACAGTCAAATTCCAGTGCAAATTTCAAGGCGATGAAGTTGAATCTTGAAAAACTAAGATCTAGGTTTTGTGCAGAAGGGTCCAAATTGGTTCCCACGCGGATATTTTCCAAAAAATCTTAACAATTTGGGATATATTATCGTTTTTCTAAACATATAAAACCCAGATTTTGTGGTTATGGAATTTTAAAAAAAATGCCAAGTGCCAAGTGGATTTCCTAGATGTTGAAGGAGCCCTAAAAACTGAGTTATTTCGACCGATTCAAAGAGAGATTTATGTGAAACGTGTTTTCTATTCAAATGATGATACTCCAAAATAGTTTTGTAATCAATGTATTGCCTATCTATAGGTGGATTGCATGGTACTGCAGATCTTGAGGCACAGAAGCTTGATTGTAACTAATTCCAAACTCTATATAAGAGCTGGAATGGATGTAGAGAAATAGATAGAGAATGCAGAGCATAAGAGATTATATAGGGGAGATAGAGGTAGAATTTAGAAATATATTAGATTTGTAGAGATAGATAAGTTTCCAGCAGTTGTATTGTTCTTCCTTATGGAAATAATCAGAAGTTGTTCATTCATATGATTCTACTATTATGAGTTTGTTGTAAACGTTTTGCATAGTTTCCATCGCATTAGAGATTTGAGTGTTCTCTTCCAGTAGGAGTATGATTTTAGTTTTTATTCTATTGGCTCATTTGATTCAACATTGCAGAAGTTACAGTATTTTTCTTGTCATCAATTTTCTCAGTAGATATTTTATATGCTTAGAATGCATTTTGTGAGTTGGTACAGAACTAGTGTAGGATTAGTGCAGAACGTGCAGAATAGGGTAGATTAGTATAAATTCTATCAGCAGTTTCTTTTGTCAGCCTAGAAAGTAGATTGACATTTTTATAAACTCTCTCTTCAACCCTGCACGTACAGTGCTGGTTCCTCTAAGTCGACCTCCCCGGGTTGACATTTTATGAAGGCTACTTATAGTAATATATTTAGCTCTACATTTTGGCACCATTGCCCGGGAGGTACTAAAAAGGATTGGAGAGTGGGTTGCGTGTTTATTGAAGGCCAATGGGAGGAGGAGATTTAATACAGAAGGTAAATACCTATGTAGCTACTATTGTAGGGTCCTCTGAAGCTTTTCTGAGTAGTTAGATTTCAACAAATATTTCCTTTGAAGCAAGGTGTGCTTTCATTTTAGTAGTGTGCAAGTGTGCTTTCATTTTCAGTAGCAAAGGAGTTTTCATTTCAACAATGTTAAATTTCATTCAGCAGTAAGAGAGTTTGATTTCAACAGTGTAAGATGGTGTGCCTTTGATTCAGTAGGAGTGATATTTTCAGCAAAAGTACTTTTCCTTTCAGTGGAAGATATTTACTTTCAAAAGGGTATTGTTTTGGGTTTCCATAGAGCAAGTGTGTTTTCACTTTCAGTAGAAGGATATTTCATTTAGAAAGAGTGCAGATTTTATTTCAAGCAAGTGTGAGTTTGCAGAATTGATTACTTTCAGTTAGTATGATTTGCAAATCTCTAGAAAACCCCCTACAATAAAAGAAAAATAATAAAAATTTAGTTAATGAATCCAAGATTGATTGAACGGAAGAAGAGATTGCTACAGAAACTTTCTTGCATCTTGATAGAACTTGAAGAAATCTCTGCAACTCAAGAGATGGAGGAGAAATTGGTTGATATAGTGGTTCCCTTTGAGCACCTATGCCAATCTGCAGAGAAGACTAAGCAGTTAGGAGTTCCAATAGCAAAAGAACATGGTATGCATGATTACATTGAACAATGGTTTCAATCTGCTTTACAGCTTCCAGATGCTCTTCTCCTTCAACAATTTTTGGAAATCACTCAACCGGTGTTACTTATTCTTCATGCCTGGGTAACTATGCACATATATATTTTATCAAATGGTATGAATTTGTTGTTGACTCTGCTACGTCAGTGGCTTCATTATTTATTTGCCTATACTTAAAGAAATGTCTCTTTTTCTTTAAGTAGGTAGGTAGGTAGGATAGTGAATAAAGATCAACATCTTTGAATAGTTTATATGTTTGCTGCAATAAAAAAGCATCAGCTGAAATAAGAAGTAATTGAATATTTTTATCTAAGTGATGGATGAATGAGTTGAAAGAACATGCTAAGAGTGCAGGGGATCTTTACAAGCACTTTCACATCAATCAAATGAAGAGTTCTCGAGACTGTTAGCATTCTATTATTGTGCCAGTGTTAAGAGGACAATTCATTTGCATGAGGGCATGCAAAAAGCCAAGCATGGGGGAATGTTGGGCTATAGATTTAATACATTTTCTTGCAGATTCTTGACCTCTTTCATAAATATTTTGTTCACTTTTCTCATAACTATGAATCATTTTCTCATGCTTTGATAAAGTTTGGATTGAGGAAGGAAGAAATGGTTCTAATCAACATTTATCCATTTGGAGACCTCGTCATCCTTAAAATTATGATATTCTAAGTTCAAATCACTATTGAAAGAGCTCCCACGTAGTTTTGGGGAATTTTCCTCATTAAAGGTTCGTGTATTATAAGGATTTTGTGCAGGTGTATCAAGTTGGTCAAAGATCGTTCCTTCGATGTATGTGGACAAGTGGATCTTCTCAAATATTCCAAGACCAAGGCCAAGCCTAAAGTGATATGCTCTTTACACGATCATATCAAACTCATGTTCAAAGACCACCATGGTTGCGATAAAGCCTTTGCTACTGCTGCTAATAATAAAGACCATTGAAGGAGGGACGATGATGGCATGTTTATCTTATCATCTCTATGATTGTATTCACAAGACACTTGTTAAAGTTTCTTGCCTCTTGTTTTAGGGATATCCAAAGCCTAATGGTCAAACATCAAGTGTCTTGATCGGTTCTATTTCTATGCACCCAATTAAAGAATGTATTCCACCAACTCATCAATCAGTTATGATTCATCAACAGAAAAGGGTACAGAGTATGGGAATTGAAAAATACAAGCATGCTCTCTAAAAATGCAATCACTTGTTTTTCAAGATCGCAACTTACAACAATGAATTCGTGTGAATCGATTGATATCAAAGTGCCAGAAATGATTGCTACCGGAATGGAACTGCCACCGAGATGATGAAATATAAATATTGGGTGCATGTAAATCCGGTATGGGCATGGCCGTCAAGTGTTGAAATGGTGAGCGCCATTCCTGGGACATTTGTCAATCATTGTTGCCATACAGTTATGTGGATGTGTTGTGCTCTTTCGCAGGAAGACCGTGAATTTCGTCGAATTTTATCACATCCTGGCTTCAACAAATTATTAATAAATATCTCCTATTCGATAGATCTTCAAAGCTGAATAGTCTTTCAATTCCCGTCACTTTCCACACACTCAAATTCCAGTGCAAATTTCAAGGCGATGAAGTTGAATCTGGAAAAACTAAGATCTGGGTTTTGTGCAGAAGGGTCCAAATTGTTTCCCACGCGGATAGTTTCCAAACATTCTTAACGGTTTGTGATATATTTTCATTTTTCTAAACAGGTAAAACCCAGATTTTATGGTTATGGATTTTTTCCAAAAATGCCAAGTGCTAAGTGGATTGTCCAGATGTTGAAGGAGCCCTAAAGACTTAGTTATTTCAACCGATTCAAAGGGATATTTATGTGAAATGTGTTTTCTCTTCAAACGATGATAGTCTGAAACAATTTTGTAATCAATGTATTGCCTATCTATAGGCGCATAGCATGGTACTGCAGATCTTGAGGTGCATAAGCTTGATTGTAACTAATTCCAAACTCTATATAAGAGATGGAATGGACATAGAGAAATAGATAGAGAACGTAGAGCATAAGAGATTATATGGGGGAGATAGAGGTAGAATTTATAAATAGATTAGATTTGTAGAGATATATAAGTTTCCAGCAGTTGTATTGTTCTTCCTTATTGAAATAATCAGAAACTGTTCATTCATATGATTTCTACTATTATGAGTTTGCTGTAAACGTTTTGCATAGTTTCCATCACATTAGAGATTTGAGTGTTCTCTTCCAGTAGGAGTATGATTTTAGTTTTTATTCGATTGTCTCATTTGATTCAACATTGCAGAAGTTGGAGTATTTTTCCTGTCATCAATTTTCTCAGTAGATCTTTTATATGCTTAGAATGCATTTTGTGAGTTGGTACAGAACTAGTGCAGGATTAGTGCAGAATGAGTGAAGAACATGGAAGATTAGTATAAATTCTATCAACAGTTTCTTTTGTCAGCTTATAAAGTAGATTGACATTTTTATAAACTCTCTCTTCAACCTTGCACATACAGTGCTGGTTCCTCTAAGTCTACCTCCCTGGGTGACATTTTCTGAAGGCTGCTTATAGTAAAAAATTCAGCTCTAAAAAACTTACGAAGATGCTAAGCAAGATTGTCCTCTTTGTGCTCTCTAAATATGGGCAAATAATCACCCCATTCATTCATAGTAGGGACAACATAAGGAAAACTAGGAACAACAAAAAAATTAAAAGGAGAAAACCTGCGAGCTAGGATTTTTTCCATTTCAGACTAGTGGAGTCACCAATCGATTCTCTAACCATGGAGTCTCCAGGCGAAGGATACGAAAAATGAGTGTCTCTGGTCTTTTTTCACCATCAAAGACCAGATCTGATCGTTGTGTTCTCCTAGGGGCTATAGCTATAGCCAGAGGCAGCCACACTGAAACCGTGGAGTCGAGACAGTGGAGTCACCAGGTGCAAATGCAATCTTCAATGGTTCTGATATCTGATGCACCTTCAGAATCATAAGCTCGTTATGATTTTACCCAGGGAAATGTATTCAATTTTTCCTCGAAAACAACACTAGAAATGTTAGCACTAGAAGTCACCCTCCGATTTCAAAAAGGGTAAGACCAATACCCATCAGTTTGCATGTCACAATGAATAATTTTAAAGAGGTTGAATGAGCGCAGACTCCGGTTAATATCATTTTATCTCAGAAAACTGGACCAGAATACACCAACAAATGAGGTCTTGATTCAACTTTAGTCAATAAGTTGTAGTAAGGGTGATTAGGAGGAAAAACTTGAGAGGAAAATGTAAAGGTTTTCCATGGACATTAGGTCTTCCAACAACCTAAGGAGGAAAAACTCAAAAAATAAGATCCTCTTGGATTCTAAGCTTCAAGAAACTAAAAACGTTGTAACAACATTGCAATCAAACATCCATTACAACACAGTCACAACAATCCATGTGAATCCTTCAATCATGAACATTCAGTATCAGACGCATAATAAGATGGAGGAAGAAATATGACTTAGATTAAACAAGAAGTCTCAAATCAAATTACATAACCAGAGAACTAGAGCTTCATTAAAACTTTATAATACGGGAGCGTAGCTCAACCATTGACGATAACAAAATATAAAAAATGCTTACATATACTCAGAGAAAATACCACCACCAGATGTGCAATCAAGTCAAATATTTTCAAAGATTTGCATCTGAAACTCCTTTGCAGACTGTGCGTGCAGTCGTCTGTCAGACTGCCCACGTGGCTCCCTGTCAGATGCGATTTCATGTTAGTTTGGGATGAAAGTATTCTTCCATGGTTGGTCCTTCTTTGGCTTTCCATTTATGTGGTGAGATGAGGTTTCAACCACCTCTCTCACTTTCATTAACTACCCGCATCAGGATTAGGATGAGCCTAAGTCAACACGACATCTAGAAAAGCATGCTGGTCGCACTCTAAAAATCTACCACTTAGATATTCACTGGACGTTTGTAGGGAATACCAGTAGGCGGACATGGACGCTGATGATGGGGAGCTAGAGAGATGATTGGCACAAACCAGTATGGAATGGTGGGTGATTGGAGGCCAAGTGGAATGATGTAGTTGGCGAAGTGGTGACTGGGAAACATGGGTGCTAGTACTTTGGATCTGAGGTGTAAAGGTGCAGGGGAATGATGTGGAAAGGAGAGAGGATGTGGAGGCAGGTGCGTGCGGGGTCAGTAGGTACATGAAAACCACGATGGAGGTGATATGGAGTGGGAGTGGAAGAAACATGTTGGGAGGTAAGAGGGGAGACATGACAATGGGAAGGGAACATGCACGTGAGTGATGTGAGTGGAGGACGGGTTGCGACAAGAGAAATGGCGGTAATGGGAGGTGGTAAGCAGGCTAATTTGGAGGGGGGGTAGGTGGTAAGTGGT